>VZTT01065881.1:44200-60200 GCA_013400855.1 Buphagus erythrorhynchus
GGTGAGGGGATCGATTCCACCATCAGGAAATTTGCAGATAACACCAAGTCAAAGCCTGGCTGTTCTCAGGCCTTGGGACACAGGCCTTGAAGGCAAAGATGGGAAACATGCTCACCTTTGGATGGTTTGGGTGACAGTAGGTCAGTGTGTGAGCTCTCATGTCATAGAACCACAGAATCATAGAATCATGGAACTATAGAACTATAGAATCATTGAAACATAGAATGGCCTGAGTTGGAAGGGACCTTCAAGATAACTTTGTTCTGAAACTTCTGCCATTGCCAGGGACAGATTCCAATAGATCAGATCTATTATATAGATCAAAGTCCCGTCCATTTGAGCGCCATTTAGAGCCAAACTGCTCTGCTGGGTGGGTAGGTACCTCTTTCAACAACAGCAGTTTTCTGTCATAAACACTAGTGGAAGTTTTGGGGCTCTCGAAACCATAGCAAGGAGTTCACCAGGGGTTCCCAGGCTGCTCTGAATTGGTAAATAGATACCTCTCCTTCTGCTGGGGGGACAATCATGGATCTGAGTCAACTGAGCAAAGACACAATGCACACAATTGGGAAATATTTGGCTTGGTGGTTTTGGCTCAAGCAGAGAGAATTTCTCTCATGCCAATAGCCTTTCAGAGCTGACTTCAGCAGGCACCTCCTGGCTGTACCTTAGCAGGAGCTTCAGCTCAGGGAAAAAGCTCTCTAGAGGAATGAAGAAGGCATTCAGCCCCACTAGCAGCTGGTAAATGTGAACTTAGGTGTCTAATTGAGTTTTGAGAATCTTTACACCTCCTTTTTGTGCCTCTTTGCACAGGGGAAACCTGGCATCCACACACTGGATGCCCTGCAAAGCTCTTCTCAAAAAAAGCACTCTTGCTGTTTCTCTTCAAATTTTATCCTTGCAGGAGAGCTAGTGCTTGGATCAGAGAAGAGCAGAACAAATCGAGGCCAGGCTTAGAGTGAAGGTCAGAAAATTGCTGCTTTTTTACAAGAGTGATTAGTCTCTCATTATTCTCTCTGCTCCTTCCCATTCTTCATAGGACAGTTCAATATTACAGCATTCTGTTGATTATTCATCCCAGACTGTATTTGCTTAGGTAAAGTTCACATCCTGTACTGCCTGAACCCACCTGATCTGGCCTCCCTGGGTTGTAAATTGGCAAGAGCTGAGGCAGTGGTGACAAGCAATGACCACAATAAACAAGCATTTCTTGCTTTGTTATGTAAGCAGCTTCAGGACATTTTGCAACGGTTTCAAAGCATGCATGAACTTTGCTTCCCATTTTTGCCTTGACCGTGCCTGGCCATGGCATCACCGTGTTCCAGAGGAGTTTATTAGGTCTAGACTTAACTTATGGGTGTCATATGAGTGAAATAAAACACAAGATAGTGAGGTAATGATTGAAGAACAATCTCAGGTCCTGCAGGTCCCTTTTTTCCTTGTAGGGTAATGGGTTGTGTGGTGAGAAATGAAGGGACACAGGAGAAATGAAGGATGCATGGAAAGGGGGTGACTGGAGAGGTCCCTTGGTCCTTTCACTATTCGTGCATCCCTCTCCTGGCTACCCCAGACTGGGAATGGCAGAGTCACAGGAAGGAGGTACCAGGGCATGCAAATGAGGTTCAGAGTGGGTTTTGAGAGGTTGTGAGCTGGGCTCCAATTACCCTGGTACTTTACACTGGGGTGTTCAACACGATTTAACTTCATAGGAGTCACATAGACCTTGTTTGAACACTTTAAAGAGGAGTAACATCACTGGTTTCAAGAGATGCACATAAACAGAAAGCCAGCACAGACAAAATGAATGAATCCAGTCCCTGAAACATCTAGGACTAATGCACTGGAGTGGGAAACATCTGCTTTACATGGAGAAGGTCAAAAGGGGCTACTAGCCATGAAAGGAATTTGCAATCATGGGAAAAATATCCCTGAAATGTCTGAACACGCCTTAGGAGCAGAAGAGACAGTAGAGATGAAGCTAGATTGTATTCTGAGGGCAGCACAGTGCACATTAGATGCTTGGTGCTAACTGCTCTAAATGGTGCTCTATCCTGCTTGGAGGAGCAATTTGACATCCCAGGCACTTTGGTGTGATTGTACCATAGGTGATGACAGGAGTTCATCATTATCTGAGCTTGAAGGTAGAAGGTAATGGAGTGTCAGGACTGTGGGAAAGAGCATCCTCTGGAATTAGACATGGTCAACATGCTGTTGGTGCTGAACCAGCACTGCTGGGTGGGGGGGAGATTAGATTTCTCTAAGTTTCACCTCCCTGAAAGAAGGTTGTAGCCAGGTGGGGGGTGGTCTCTTCTCCCAAGTAACAACTGACAGGACCAGAAGTAATGGCTTCAAGTTGTACTAGGGCAGTTTACATTGGATATTAGGAAAAATTTCTTCCCCAAGATGTTGTCAGGCATTGGAACAGGCTACCCAGAGAAGTGGGTGTGTGACCATCCCTGAAAGTGCTCAAATGCATGTAGATGTGACAGTTGGGGACATGGTTAGTGGTGGGCTTGGCAGTGCTGGTTAATGGTTGAACTTGATTGTCTTGGAGGTCTTTTCCTTCCTAAATGATTCTAAGATTCTAGCCTGAAAGTTTCCCAGTAGCAGCTCCAGCCCACAGGTTGAATAATACCCATGTGTAAATCTTGGGATGGTACTGTAAAGGAGATGAAGGCACAATAATGCAGGGTTCCCTGTTTGCTCAGCTCTGTTTTTTTCCACTCAGGAGGGATTTCCCTAAACAGAAAAGTGATAGTGGTGATGGTGGTGGGCAATAGTTGCCTTTGTCCCCTCCCTAAAAAGGATCACACCTATTTGATGAGACAGGTAAATAAATCAAGGGGTTTGTTACCAATATAGTGGGCAAATATGCTGTTATTAAACATCTCTGGATGACACAGCATTCTGATTAAGTGGCCTAATTTCCAGTGTGGAATACCTGACAACTTACTGCATTAAGTAAATAGCTGGCAGATAAAACCCACGGCTGACACTGAGCATTGCTCTGCTTCCATCTTTTGGGGTGGATGGGTGGGTGTCCTACACATTCATGCTCTTCTCTGTCTTACAGAGCTAGTTTTTGAGCTGGGATAACCTCTAACTGGATTATATCAGGGTGTGGTCCAGATATGCTCCCGTAAGAGAGTAGCTGTTGAAGGGGAGGAGTGCCTGTTGCCTTCCTGGGACTTCTCAGGGACATGTGAGAATGAGCTTAGCCTCAGGGTTAGGTTATCTGGTGTGGTAACCAGATGGATTCCATGGCTACCCCAAAAGCATCACTCTGTCCTTCTACTTTCAGCCCAAAATGACTTGCTTGCTCCTTTTCCCACGTTGCCTTTTCTTCCAGACTTCAGCCATGGTACAGAGCCCCATGTGGGGTACTGTCTTCTGCTGAGATGAAGCCTTCTCTGTCAGCAGGACAGGGGTTTTTCTACCATCACCTCACCCTAATTACAGGGGAAGGAGTTACCCTATATTGTCATAGCTGAGGAAAATATATTTTGGAGAGGACTCAGCCATTTCCTCCTTCTGAGAGATACTAAAGGAGTCCAGAATTTTAAGTGTTCTGCTCTCAGCCCTGTGACTCTTCCAAAAATCTGCCTCCTTTCTCTGGAAGCTGTCCCAGCTCCAGACTCAGCAAACACTCCACATGTGTCAGTGAAAAGAGGAAAAACTCAACATGAACCAACAAGTGCAGAAACATCCAAGCCCCATATGAAACAAAAAGGAGCTTTACAAACCCTAACAAAGGCTCATACTCCCTCACAAAAGTTACTGTTTAGATATTTTTTTTCCTTCAACTTTCATTTCCTAACTTCCTCGGACATTTTGTGGGCTTTTATGGCAAGGGGGGGTTGATGCATTGCTCTCTGTTCCTCTCTGCCCTGACAAATGAGCCAGCTCTGGTCCTGCAGTCGCTGTCCCAGTAAAGCCCCTGCTGTCTCAAGAGCACTCCAGGGAAAGTTTGCTGGAACTGCTTGGCTGGGCACACAGCCAGCAAAGCCAGCCCCTCTGGGCTCATCAGGAGAGACCTTGTACTACATTTTCCACTATACTTATCTCATCTTGGCTTGCATCCATCCAGTGTTTGTGCAGTAATTACCTCACTAGGCAAAACAGTTCCACTGCCTAATTGTCTTCATTCTCAGGAAATTGTTTCTAATAGCCAGCTAAATTTAATCTCCCCTTCCTTGCTCGATCCACCGCGGCTAAACCTGCACAACCCTTCTCCCTCTGCCTACAGTCCTGTACATGAAGTGATTGTATGGTGTAATCTGCTCCTATTTATCTAGGCCAAACAAGCAAAATCATTTTTAAGAATTCATGTGAGTCACAACCATTGTTCTTAACTCATTTTCCTTGAGCTGGTTCGAATCTCTTTCTGCAATCTTTCAGACAATGTCCAAATCTGAAGTGTGTTCAGCTCAGCTCAGTGTGTTCATTGAGCTCATGAATTAGGTTACCACAAAACAGCTTTTCCTTACAAAAACAGGAATGTGAAAAGAAGATACTAATTTTGTAAACTTCACCAAGATCTTGAACCATAGAATCATATCATTGATCAGGTTGGAAAAGCCCTCTAAGTTCATCAAGTCCAACCACTAAACCATGTCCACAAGTGCCACACCTACACCTCCAGACATGGAAATTCCATCAACAGCTCTGGAGCTTGGCAACCCTTTTGGGGAAGAATTTTTTCCTAGTAGCCAATCTAAACCTCCCCCCGTGCAACTTCAGGCCATTTCCTCTTGTCCTGTCACTTGTAACTTGGAAAAAAAGACTGACCCTCCACCTGGCTACAGCCTCCTTTCAGGCAGTTGTGGACAGCAATAAAATCACCCCTGAGCCTCCTTTTCTGCAGGCTTAACACCCCCAACTCCTTCAGCTTTTCCTCATCAGACCTGTGCTCCTGACCCTTCCTGAGCTCTGTTGCCCTTCTCTGGATGCACTTCAACACCTCAATGTCTTTCTTGTTATAAGCTCTTGGCCTCAAGAGCTTTCTTTAAATTTTTTTTCAGTGGCTTTCAAGGGTTGATATATCCTTCATTTTACAAGTGTTAGGTAAATCTTTGCAGATTATCAAGAAGCTGTATCTTTAAACAAAATATTGTGTAGTTTGCTGAATGAGGTGGCACTTCAGGTCTCTCACCAGCTTGAATTTACAAATATTTTTGGAGAGGTAGTACATATCAGGGACAATTCTATGTAGCTGTTCAACTTGAAGGCTTTCCCAAGAGCCTTGAAAACAGCAACAGAGAATATCCTAAATCACTACGTCCTTATTTTGGGCTGAAGATGTTCATGATATTTTAGGTCTGTGTGCTGGAGGTCAGTGTTAGGAGCAAAGCTGAGGGCTAGGTGAAGTAAGGATCAAATGGGGTTCTCCTGTGGTGTGTGCTGTGCAGGGATTTAAAAGGTGTGTATTGAGGGAAGTTATCTGGGACATCAGGGAGATTCATATTTGACAGCCATCGAATGAGGAGAGAATGGTGCATGAGCCTTGCTGGAGAGCTGCCACATGAGAAATGACAGAACCTCTTTTCCCAGGCCCTGTCCCCTGAGAGAGAAGATGGTCTTTCCTTGCACCCCTTTGCCAGTACAGAGGACTGAGGAACCCCATCTTGAATTGTATCCATCTTCTACTCAACAGAGCAGAGTCAGGGTCAGGGTCAGCCAAGTGTCTCAGTGGCACTGCTTGGGAGGCAAGTTTCTGTTGCCTGTCTATCCTGTCTGCTCTGGTGTGACCTCCCAAATGTATCCTTTGCCACAGCTCTGTGATGTAAAATCCACGCACCCACATATACAGAGGCAGCCTGCTTCCTGGATGCTCTATGTTCTTGCACTGATTTCTCCACCAGCTCTTTTTCAAGAAGCTTCTGACTGCTGTTTTCCAGTTCACAGACATGCAACTGGCCCAGTGGAGCCTCATGGTGGGAGCAGGTGGGAGGAAAAAGGGTTGTGTGTGAACTAAGGGGATTGCACCATCCTGGTAGAACCAGTTTCCCCAAGGAGCCGAATCCTGCTGGGCTGTTAACACCTCTGTGCTGGCACCTTCCCTTGTCTCTCACATCTCTGCTATCCCCAAACCCTGTTGGGAAGGGGGTTTTTCTTCTCCCTGGGAAAGCTTGTAGCTGATAGGGGAGCTGGGGTCTCCCCATGCACCTTCTCCTGCTTGGGGCCTCAAAAGTGGCAAGTCTGCTTTAGCAATGCACAGGCTTCCACGGAGGACTTAACCCTTACCCCTTCTGCCAAAGACTGCTTGCAGTGCAGACACAGCTGGAATGTGCTGACAGCTAAGCCACGAGCTAAGGAGTGCTTGCCCCCACTCTGCCTTTAGGTCTCCAAGTATTTGGCTTAGGGATTTCACCCCTTTTCCTGCAGGACCCAGTACAACAGCTTCAGTTTGTGCTAGGAACTCATGCCTTCCCTCATTAAAGGTACTCCATAGCAGTAAAAAAAGAGGATCAAGGCATTGAAGGGGGTGTTACCACCAACCTACATGCTGAAGTGTTCTGAGAGATGATTGTAGATGAAAAGGGAAAGTGCCTGTGTTAACTCCTCCAACCCACAAAGAGTCTTTAGTCTCAACAGCTGATAGAAAGACCATTTACCCTCGTGAGAGCAAACAATGTCTATGTCATATTGAAACCAGGGGAGGCAGGAAGCACAGAGCCCCATGGTGCTGTTGTTGAATAAAGCCATTTTTCAGAGGCAGGACTAGGCTTTAAAACAGAGCCCTGGGAGCCCTGGTTTGTGAAAAAACTGACTAAGTGTGTGCTGAGATCTGTAGGGTCCCAGGGAGGAAGCCAGCTCTGGTAGTTTTTTTTGTTATGGTAGAGATCTCTAGTTAGTTTTCTGTAGCAAAACCATTCACAATGACAGACACACACACACACATACATGCACATACTCACACACATAAACCTCATGAGTTTTCCCTAATGGGCAGAAATTTTGGCTCTTTTAAAACCCCTTTGAAGTCAGAAGCCGAGGTTTTGTAGTTGTTTTTTTCTAAAGCTCTCTCTAACTGCTGACATATGCTGCACATATGGTTTTAATGTGATTAGACTTCCGATCTGGGATTTTTTCCTTTCAGACTTGACAAAGTACCTACTCACCAGCCACATATCCATGAGGAAGGGACTTTTAATAAGTTTCCCACAAAGAAATTTACTTCTGCAGATTCATTAAGCAAATGTTAATCTCTCCTTTTGATTTCTTTTTCCTCCCTTTGGAATATGTGGGAATTTGCCGAAAGCGGGAAAACTTTAGATGAGACCATGCTTTCCTTCCCTGAATGCCCTCAGGAAAAATTGCTCAGGGGTGATTACACATCTTTGCAGGTGCATTGGGAATTCACACACCACTTGGTCTAGTATGACAGCCTGGGTCTGCAAGCATGGAGCTGTGTTTTTATTTGTAGCATGGAAAATGTCTGGAGGCCTTGGTGGCAAATAGGATGCCCATGGGCAAGATAAGACTTGTGGCAGGGTTGGACATTCAGCCCCATCTCCCAAAGAAGATGTGTGGTCCACTGCAGTCATGGAGATCAATGCAGATAGATCCTGTCTGGGGTTTCCTCTTCAATACCATTATTGTCATGAACACCTTCAAGGTAGCAATGACAGGTCAGGACCTTCACCTCTTGGAAACTACTGAAATCTGCATGAATCAATAGCCACAGGTAAAGATCCTCCTTACTCTTTTGTCTATTGAAGATCTCAATTGGAGTGTAATGCCAGAACAGTCTACCCAGAGAACAGATCCTGCAGCACAGAGGCTGCTACTGGTGTCCAAAGTGGATCAACATCTATAGTGCTTATGAAATTTTATCTAATCTTTTTTCTGCACACCTCTGATCTCATGCTTTCATACAATCATAGAATGGTTTGGTGCCTCATCACTCTTATAGTAAAGAATTTTTTCCTAATATATAATCTAAATCTCTCATCTTTCACTTTGAAACCATTCCGGTATCTTTTCATTTTGCCCTATTAAAATCTTGCAGTTCTGTCATTTGTCATTCCCCTTAAAATGCCAAATCCTAGTTTGAACCCTTCTAGTCTTACCCATGTAGTAGTTATCCTTGAGTGCTTCCTGTGGCTATGAATTCTACTAGCTCATTAGACACAGGGTAAAATCAGAAGAGCTGGTGTGAAAATGCTTCCTACCCTTTCCACCCACTCTGTAGCCAAACAGTCCTGAAGGAACTCGTTTCAGGAGCCTTGTTTTATTGTATCTGCTCTATTTCAGTGCTGGCTTTTTTTCCAGTAGTGAACTTTGCGTTTACCTACACTGATAAAAATGGTTGTGAACTTTCCTGACTCATGGCCTGTAGATTATGAAGTTCATGAGATTTACGATTAACCCTGGGCTGCGAAGTTTCTAGACTGAAGTCAGCTGATAAAAGCAGAATGTGAAATCACTGCTGTGCTCACTTTGCCAAGATAAAATTTTACTATCAGTGAGTTTGTAAATGCTTGCAAAGTACTTATGTAAGAGAAGAATAAAGGTCATGCAAATACCTGGGTAGTCATGAGGGAAGGGAAAAAAAACCCGTAGGTGCAGAGATATACAGAATATTTTGACTAGTTTATAAAACTCTAGATAAGAAAGTCCTGGTGTCACACCCTCAGCTCTCTGGCAAACAAGTTTTTTATGACAGAAATAAAGTTATGAGTAAGCACGATTTATTCTTAAGATTTCCACTGAAAATATGTCTTGTACAATCATGCAACTTTATGCAACACCAGCTACTCTACCAGCCCAACAGGCATTTTTAAACTGGCTTGCCAGCACAATCTCAGCTTTCCTCTCCATATACCCTTTTTATCTCTTGGAAATAAGCACCTTTTCCCCTTCATTAATCTCACCTCTACACTACAGGTAGGAGGTAGTCTAATTTGTACAGTATGATTAAATGAAAAACACTTTTTCTCAAAGTTTGCTGCTCTCACTTTAGCCTTAGAGAAGCTGGTGCACCCAGTATCTTGCTGTGTCAGCTGTATCAGCTGGATAATAAAGCAATGCTCATGTTGCAAACCTGTTCCAACTTAACTGATCTGGTGTTTCATGTCGTTTGCGTGCCTTGAACTCTGTTAAGACAACCTAGGTTAACCTCTGTCAATCTTCAGCCCTTGCCTTTGTGACCACAATTGTCAAGATGCCAAGTGGGATTTAGGTGACAAGTGACCAAAGTGTCCTACTCTGAGTGAAAAGAGCAAAGAGATAGGCTTTAAAACATGGACTGTGGCACACTGGGGTTTGATGGCACGAGGGACTCATGTCCTGTGAAGACAGGCTGAGGAGGTTGGGGTTATTCACCTGGAGAAGAGAAGGCTCAAGGGATACATTTTAGAACCTTCCAGTACCTAAGGGGGGCTTATATAAAAGATGGAGAGTGACTTTTACATGTCCAGAAAGTGATAGGAGAAGGATGAATGGTTTTAATCTGAAAGAGGGGAGATTTAGATTAGATGTTAGGAGGAAGTTCTTTAGTGTGAGGGTGGTGAGGCACTGACACAGGCTGCCCAGCGAGCTTGTGGCTGACCCACGGGTTCAAGGCCAGGCTGGAGGAGGTCCTGGTCAACCTGATCTAGTGGGTGGCAACCCTGCCCATGGCAGGGGGATTAGAACTACATGGTCCCTTCCAACCCAAAGCATTCTACCATTCTATGACTCTATGATTTCCAAGTGCTTCCTTCCAGTTCCAGGTTGGGTGGCTTGCGGCACACATGCTCTCACTGACATTCCCACTCATTTTGCATGACTCTTAGTGACATCTAGGCACATTGTGCCTTGGTGAGATCTGAGCAAATTAAAGGTTAATTTGTGATAGTCTCACTGAGCAACAGCCCACCTGAAAAGAGGTCAAGAAGCAGAGGTTTTCGGGTAATAAAAGGAGTTATCTCTGAACTAATAGCAAAATTCAGTTTTATCAGCTGCCTGTCACATACAGCAGCCAGTTCCCTTTGCTGAGAACCACCCATTACTTTCTACTGACTATTAAGTAATAAATTGCCAGGTCAATGACATATCTGAACACCAAACAATTGTATTGCAGAGATTCAGATGACAATAAAGTGGTTGTAAATATAGCATTTTGCTCAAGGCTGCAAAGCTCCAAGTGATCTGAACATGCTGGGTTTTTTCTGCTTGGCAGCTCTGCTGATGAAGTGGTAGGACAAGGACTTTTTCCTCTGCAAGGTCACTCTGGGAAGTCCTATTTGTTTAACCATCAGTTGCCCTGTCAGGACAGTTCATCAAAGTGTATCACCAGCATTCTGCTTCTTTGGAAAGCCAAGGGAAAATTCAGACAAAACTTCAATTTAAAATTGAATAGCACATTGGCAATTCTTGATGACAATGTAGAGACCCCTTTAACCACTAGGAATGAATTTGTGGGCCTACAGAGTATCTTTTGCTGTAAAACTCTTTTTTTTTGTAGGAAAATGAGACATCCGAAGGAGTATTTTACAAAATAACTGCAACCTGTTTTGAAGATATTTAAGCCAAGATGTATCAAGAAGGCACCTAAATGAAACATCAGATGATGTCCACACATGTTCTGATCCTTCAGGAGCCCACATCTGTGGACTCAGCAGCCTGAGGAGCACAGAAGGGATTTGCCTTCACGTCTGTACAATGCAGATGTACAGTGCAGGACCCAGAGTCCCTTGGGGGCTGTGAAGAGCTGTCATCTCACGCCTTTCTGTAGCCACCAGCAGCAATAAGCTCCTGTGCAGGTTTGCTGCCTCACTCTATAAGGCTGATACTGGATGACACCCTTTCTGGTGTCTTCAGGACATGCTTAAATCCAGCTGTGGGAAAGGAAGAAATTCAGCTTGAAGTCTCACGTTTCTCCATATTATAGGAGAATTTGGGTTGCAGGGAACCTCAGGAGGTGCCAGTCCAACTTGATGCTCCAAGCAGGGGTGGATACAAGCCTGTGGAAATACACTATGAATGCCTTTTCAGGTGTTCATGGCTGGTATTAGCTTCACCCCAGCTGGCAGGCAGAGATAGTCTGGTCTGAATCATCCCTGGCTGTCAAGAATATTCGGTTTCCATAATGTGTGCCCTGAATACGGTCCCAATGCATTAATGCCCTCAGGTCTTAAATCTCCTCAGCTTCCACTTAGGAGTCAGTGGGAACGTACCCACGGGCAGCCCCCAGCTTTCCCTTTTCTTAAGTGTCAGTCATACAGCGGGCAGGCTGCCCATAGCACTGTGAAATGTGGGAGATCCCAATCTGATTTATTACCAGGGATCTGCTCATTAAGGATGCATACTTTCCAGAAGTCCTCATGCAAACAAAGAACAGCTTCCACAGGCTCTTAGAGGAAAAGTCGTAATTTCCACAGCTCATGCAGTATTTCTCTGACAATATGCTCACAGTGTCTTTCAGTCCAGCAGCCAAGGTTACAGCAAATACCTTATTTCAGCCTTGCAAACTTACACCCCTGGTTTAACATTGCTTTAATGAAATCTCAGTGAGGATTCAGAGGGGGGAAAAAGAAGAAATGAAAAGGGACAAATATACACTATCTGTCTGACGAAGCTGTTAATTTTACGCTGACGGCAGCAAAGCCCTGAGGTGTCAGAGTGCTCTTTGCTGATGGTCGACAGAGACTTCATTCACAGTGTTAAAATTGTGGCCCTCTCGTAGCATTCAAGGTCCCTTAGTCTTCCTATGTAGAAATGCCCTTGAGGGCAGCATTTGCTTTCCCATGTTTTTGGCAGGTCAGGGGCTGAAGCATCAAAAATTGCTGGGACACACGTCACCAAGCCCAGTGAGGTCAAAGGATTCATTGTGTGTGAGAGCTTTGGTTAGAGAAGGATTTGCAAAATCAAATCCTTACTGACTGTGGATTGTGCTGGCTCAGAGTAGCCACATCCCTGGGATGTGAAGAGAGTTTCTTGTTGCAAGTACAGTGGGAAGAACTTGGAGCTGTATTAGGTTTTAACCCTAATGGCTGCTTGGTATGGTCAGATGAAATTTATGTTAAAGAATTGACAGCTTAACTGCCTTTTTTTCTGGAAAAAAAAAAAAAAAATTATAAAATAAAACCAGCATGGGTCCTGTATTATCTGAAAGAGAGAACTGACTATGGTGCTCCTTTTATACTCATGACCTCTTGACTCATGATCATCTAGATCCATTCCCATCCTCGGACAATTCCCATCCTTTGAGTGAGCGAGATCAGGCACTTCCTTAGTTCTTTATTGCGAAACACCAGGGAAATTAAAACAAACCCTGGCTTCCTATGCGTACATGGAAACACAGAACCATTAATGTTGGAAAATTCTAAGATTATGGAGTCCAACCATTAACTGAACACTGCTAAGCCCACCACTAAACCATGTCCCCAAGTGTCACATCTGCATGCCTTTTAAATGCCTTTTAAGGAATAGTGACTCCACCACTGTCCTGGGTGTCTGTTCCAGTGCTGCTCATCTCAGAGGAATTCCATAGGCAATGGTATATCCTGCCTTACTTATGAACTGAGCCCAGTAAATTATAATTGGCCTAAGCAGATTTTCAGGGAAAATATCAACTTTAAATTTCCAAAAGGAAAAGTTCATGGGTTCCAACAGTTAACCACTTTGTTATTTCTGTCTCTACCTTCAGGTTAGTGCATCCATTCCTATTAGATCAGCAGACCTTGCTTGTGCACTCATATGTCTTTCTCAAATACAACTTCCAAGGATATGTCCTTAAGGAAAAACGGTAGCCAAGTGCATCTGGAGATGCTGGATGGGCAACATAACACCTTTGGCTCCCTTGTGTCATAGCTGAGTGCCTGCTCATGGGGGTTCACTAGACTGTATTTCAACTTGAGTCTCACACCTTTGATTTCCTGGCAAAACGCTGCTGCTGTTCCAGCATCACTCTCTGAGGGACCTTCCCTAACTGCTCTACCTCTGTTCAAACCATTATCTGGAAACTTGGACTCAAGCCTACAAACATGTGACCCTCCCTGCCATTGATTGCTACCCTCCGAGTGAGACATTCAAAAACACGGAAAGGAGAATGTGACTGTGAGAACATTGTGGGAATGGTGGGAGTTCAGGAAGGGCTATATTCCTGTAAAGAAAAGCCTGCACCCATGGGGAAAACTGAGCGCAACAAAACATGGCCTAGCTCCAGAAAGGTCTTGAAAAAACCAGCAGAAAACTTTCTTTTTCATTCTAATCCTTCCTTGTTGGTTTTAACCAATACTGATAACAAAACAAATACAAAATAAATTCTCTTCTTTAGTAACAGGAGACTTATAATTGCACAGCCTCTTCATGCCTTTAAACAGAGAGCTCCTTTGACATATTCCTGCTGGCAGTGAGCACTTTCCTTCTATGTGAATGGCTCTTATTTCCCTTCCTTTTCCTCAGCCTCACTTGTACCATCACTTCATGCACAATATTTAACCCAGTCAACCTCTTTTCGGTACATCTATTTCCCAGAATCAGAAAATTTCCCATTCTTTCCAAGGGCCCAGAGTCCTTTGACTCTGATTGCTTTTAGAACCAGTCTGTGGAATGGGGCAGGGAGATGAAGGGAAGAGCTCCTCCAAATCACCAGTATCAGCACAACTGTCCCTGCACAGCATCTGATAAAAACACTATGGTAAGGGAAATGGGCTGATTCAGCCTGAATGATTGGGATGGGAAAAGTTCCAATTTGCTTGGCTCAGCACAGTATTTTGGGCCAGTGCCCTGGATGATTATTACTATAATATCCTTCCAGATCAAGCCCAGATATCACCAGGAGCCCATCTTCCTGTTTACTATGCAGCTAAACAAGGCCAGGGAGCAATATGCAAGTATCTATGGCATTTCAAAGCATTTAAGGAATTTCATGAATGCCAGCTACACTGCAAAAGGCTTCCTCTCCGGTGATACAGCGTAATTGTCCAAGGATACTGCTTCAGGACAAACATTGTCTAAGGAGTCTGGGCTGACCAAATCAGGCTCTTGTGTCCTAATCTCCCAGAGGTCCACAGAGTAGCTGTAGCCTCCTGCAGAGGGAAGTGGCAGAATCAGCATCCCTGGAGGAGTGGTAAAAAATCGTGGTAGATGTTGTGCTTGGGGACATGGCTTAGTGGTGGGATTGGATGTCTTAGGTTAATAGTTGGACTCAGTGATCTCAGAGGTCTTTTCCAACCTAATGATTCTTGATATTCTCTTAGTAGGTAAGGTTGTTGAGAAAGTTGTTGGTGAGGAAAGAAATGCTTGGCTAATAGTGGCATGTTCGGCTTTCCAGAATCCTGGCAGATATGCTGGAAACAGAATCAAAGATTTTTGGGTGCACTGGGCACATTGTTGCCCAAGGAGCTGCACCAACCACTCTACACCAAATGCACTGAGACCTCTAGAGCAGCATGTCCTGCATCCAGCCTAGATCTCATCAGGAAGCTTGAGGGACATCACAGGTGTCTGGGGAGGAACCAGCCACATGGAGATGTGTCCTCATTCTTTTGTGCTTTGACATCAGAATGTCTCAAAGCCCCACTGGGTGGCTGGAATGGCTGATCTGATTATTTTCCTTTCACCTTAAGCGCCATGGGCTTACTCCAACCAGCAACTCATGCTGTCCTTCCTGCTGACCATTTATTTTGCATAAACACGCAGAGATCAATCAACATGAAGGGAATTCATGGCTTGTCCTGAATCCCACCCATGACATTTAGCAGCAACTGTTGGTTTTCACAGGTATTGATTGCTCCAAATCCCCAAATTCCATGGTTTTATCTTGAAAACAATATTGCACTGAAATCCAGATCTGCACTCTGGGATTCATTTCAGAACTTTAAGAACATGAAAATGTGGAAGCAAATATAAGTGACCCCCCAGGGCTTTCAGGATGAATCCCTCTTGGAGTGCCTTTTGGGATTTGTGCCTCTCAAAGAAGAGGGGAATCAGGTGTTGTGATTTACTCCCACTCTTAATACCCTACACTTCAAGTGTGCTGCACTACTCTGTGGCTACCACGTCCCTGGAAGTGTTCAAGACCAGGCTGGATGGAGCTTTAAGCAGTCTGGTCTAAGGAAGGTGTCCCTGATGTATCAAATCACTCTGATGGTCACTTTGGTGCTCCTGGGTCCGTTTCTGTGGTTTCTGGGCTTCACAGAAGGGCTGAACTGGTTCCCAAGTGAAAAATTCAACATGTTGCACTTGCCTGTTCCCATGAACTTCCCATGTTCTGGGAAAGCCATCAGGTTGTCCTGACAGTGGAAATATTCCTTTGCTGTCAGAGAAAGTGGAGCATTTGAGGAGCTCTTTCTTGCTTTTCCTCCCCCTTTTCAAGTTAGGTTTGTGAACTGACACTCAACTCCTGCTGTGAAAAAGTAACATACAGAAAGAAGTACCAGAACTTGGCTGAGAGCTGCTGCCACTTCTTGTGACCACAGGATGGAATACGTACATCAGTCAACTAAATAAACCCTAGAGGCCAAAAACTTTTTTAAAAATGTTGTAATATACTTGGAAAGCGTAGTATTAACATGGTCAGGGTCCGGTAAAGAGAGGAGAAGGAAAAGTAGCATGGATTAATAAGGAGCAAAAGGCTGTGCACTGGGACAGAAAAAGATACCATGAGCTCCTGTCCAAGAAGGAGGTAGCAGTTCTTATCAAGTCACCTATTTGCTGTACTGCTTTTTCTCACCAAAAAGGGCTTCCTGGTGTAATGTCTTCTTATGAAGATGCTCTTCTCGCAACTAAGAGGTTTTGGCTTTGCTCTCTGTTTTGTTGTGGCCTCCCCAGAGATCCTGCCAAGGTGGGATATGGTTGTGCAGAGGGCATGGGAAGCCCCTACTCCACATGTAACCTCTCACTCTCATTAACTTGGCTGAACTGTAGATTCAAAGGCACTTACCAGAAGTAAGTGAAGTTGAAGAACCGGCTTCAACAGCTGTCACCCTTCCCCTGGGTTCCATTCTCTTCCATGGGCTGCCTCTCACCCTCCTAAAGTGCTTTCTTTTCTTTTTTTTTTTTTTTTTTT
>VZTT01065881.1:71061-89447 GCA_013400855.1 Buphagus erythrorhynchus
CAGAGTGATAGAAGGAGAAGTTTTCAACTGCTTAAGCTACATGGCTTTGTGAAGTCAGGACTTGTCCCACTGCAAGTCCCAATGTAATGTCCCAAGACATTACAGATAAAGAATAAGAGAGCCAAGGAAATCACTGAAACTCCACAAGTCTTTACTAGGAGAACAGATCAGATGTATCATTTCTGGATCAGGAACATGCAACATGCTTGGAAGCCTTGTCTCCAAGACTCAGTATTTTAGTCTACTGCTTAGTTTTGGATAAACATAAAATATGGGCCCATAGAGGTACTTTAGGTCATAATTCCTCCCATTCTTCTGTTCCCATACAAACCTCCTTATCAGGGATGAGTTTCTCCTCATCAGGGTGTGTGGAGGATGCCCTGAGTCCACCAGCCCTTCTTCCTTCCTTCTCCTCTTTCCACATGTTCCTTCTTTTTCTGGACAATGTGAAAACCATCCACACGTTCTTGTGCACATTGGGCATGCAGTCTCAGCTGGTACCAAGAGCTGTAGACAATTCCACCCTTCCTTTTTCTTCCTAATATATTCCCAATGTAATTTTAGCATAGCACACACTCTATAAAAGAACCTCTCTAGATGAGAGACTGACGTCAGGGCTCCTTCCATGCTGTGTGAGTGGCTTCATTTATACCAGGATGACATTAGGAGAGAGTACTGGGGAAGCAGTGACATCCAAATCACACTGAAAGGAACTGTGAACTCTGGCCTACCTGGCTCTTTAAAATCCTGGACAATTTCATGTGTTGTTCCAGATCTTTCTTGTTTGTCTTCCCTGGAGTAGTTCAGTGTTTGACTCTGTCACTGCCATGTGGTGCTGGTGGCTGGGTTTGCATCTACCATCAGGTCAAATGTTTGATGTGCCTGGGAATTCCTCTGTTTTATTCAAGCTAAAGCAGTTGGCTTAATAAAAGTTAGGTTCCCTCCCTACAGGTTTTGATTAAGCTCAGCCTTGAAATATTTCAGGCAGTATTTGTCCAACACCAATGCTGCATACACAGATTATTACTTCTGGAAGGAGCAAGATGGGAACTGGACAAGACATCCTAAACAACAGAAAATGGGGGTGGGCAGAACACCCTGAAAATTGTTTTTTAAGGTTGAATTTATGGCAGAGAAAGAAACACAGCTTAAAGGAAAATGCAAACTTGTTGTACATTATTGAAATCAAGGGATCTAAGGAATAGATTTAAATTTTCCTGGGAAAAATTTAGGATTTGCTCTGCAGCAGAAGGCAAATCAGAGGAATGAAAGAGCATTGCTGACCAAAGGAATATGACTGCACCAGAAGCACTGTGGAATCTGAAGTGCAGGATTTTTTGTTAATAAAAAGCCCATCATGGCAGGGTGAGGTCATCCTGCAATACTAACATAGGGGTGCCCTTCATTGCTTTTAGACATAGGGATCAGCCCTGCCCATGACAGTGAGGCTGGAACTAGATAATCTTTAAGGTCCCTTCCAACCCAACCATCCAATGATTCTGTCCTTATCTAGTTCAGTAGCTGTGCTGAGTGTCAGGATTTTTCACAGCAATGCAAACACCCGGCTGAAGCAAGGTCCATCACTTTTGACATCTGCTTGTGTGTGCCCTATCTTTTAGTGCAAGCAGCAGCACACCTCTCTGTTTGGTGGGACAGAGAGCTGTGATCTGTCTTGATGTATGTTTTTAAGGGGAAGGCAAAGGAAGAGAATGGGGACTCAGACAAAGCCAATTCTTACAGTCCAGTGGTCCAGTCAGACCATTGTTCCAGTTAATCCTGTCTTCTCAGATAGCAACTGCTCACTGGGAAGAGGAGACTCTTCCCAGGATGCAGCTGGTGAGCTGTGCAATATCCTCAGCCATGTGAAAAACGGCTGTCTCACCCTCCCATGTAAGCTTCTCATGCTCTCTGAAGCATAATGCTAGATTACCTGAATAATATTGTCTTCTGGCTTCTTTTGGCTAAGCCCTTTCTTTGAGCTCAGATTTCTCCAGTGAGGCATTGAAGTGAAAATTATGCCTTGCTGGACACTGCTGTAGGGACTTTCACAATCAATACCCTCTCCCTTTCCCCTATTTTATCTCTTCCTTTAGGGCTAAGAGGTAAGCAAACTAGTGTATGGTTTGCAAGTGTGAGACATGGGTGCAAAGGGAACATTTCTTCTGTGCCCGACAACATGATCCCTTGCCAAAATTTAGGGAGTGTTTGAAATAAGAAACAGGCATGTAAAAAAATCTCATACATAAGAAATCAAGGAGGATGCCACCTGCCACTCTGTCCCAGTTTGAAATGCGTTGCAGTTTGCACAAACTCAGGAATACTTTACTATGGCTGCATTGGATACAGGCAGCACATCCTCACAGCAGCACAGAGCTCCCCTGGCCTCTTCTGCATTCCAGGATGGGGTTGGAGCCCACAGCCAACTGCAGGATGCTGCAGCTTCAAAACCTGAGTGCTTAAAGACAGCAGTAACTTCCTGATCCTGTTAGGAAATTGGTATGTGTTGCTGCAGTGACACCACTTTTACTGGTGAAACATCTGGAGAATCTCTGCATCAGTCCTGGGACCCCAGCAGAAGAAGTAATGTTTGACAACTGCTATGCTTGAGCTTACTTGAGCAACTGCTAACTGAGCTTGAATAACAACCTCTGAGGTTCAGTGATGCCAGTGCAATAGTCCTTATGAAAAGACTTATTTTTTTTTACCAGATGTGATAAACTGTATGCTGGAGAAATTTGAATTTCAAATAGGATTTAGGTTCCCGATTTCTATCTTTTGTATCTTATAAAAACTGCCCCCTCAGTTCTCTCTCTGTCGGTAGATGTCCTGCCCCTAGTGTGTCCCCATGAGCCTTTGTCTCCTTAGAGTTCACCCAAAGTTAGCTGTGCCCAGCTAACCTTACAGGAGACAGTCTGTGTTGACACTTCTTAATGAAGGTTTTGTCCTGGTTTCAGGCACTTTTAAACACAATTTGTGGCTCTATCCAGGGGTTTGCCCCAGGGCTGTTGCCACATCCAGATACCCTCAGAGAAAGGCCTACAGATGCAGTTGATGCTACCTAAGCCTGGCACAAGAGAGAGGAACAACATCTGTGCATGACTCTGCCTCCTCAGAAGGCCATGGCATCTCATTCTCTTGCTGCTCAAAGCCCTGGCATGCCAGGAGGAGGCTGCTGCTACAAGACAGAGCCCTGGCTCTGCAGTTGTGCTCCTTCAGAGCACATCTTCCCCTCCTTTTTGGTGGTGCCTCCTGGTGCCAACCTTTGTGAATCCCTGTAGGGCCCTCAGGAGGAGGAATCAGCACCACTCTGTACCCCAGGCTCCCATCAGGAACCCTGGGAGGAGGGCTTTGCCATCAAGGTGGTCAGTCCCTTTTCCAGCTCTGCCAAATTTCCCCAGGGTGCCTCATTAAGCCTGCTGCTCCCTCAGTCCCATGGAGCTCATTTCTTTTTTAATGCACAGGCTGACAGGCCTGGAAATATCAAACTCAGCAGCTTCATGCCCTGCTCAGATCTGAGGCACTGTGCTTCCGAGCTAATTACCTGGATTTCAAATCAGAAGGGCAACTTCTGTCTCTGACAGCTCTGTTTCATCAGGACCTCCCAAGAAGATTGTCTTAAAGTTTTCCTCTTCCCAGGCATGAAATAAAGTCACAGGAAACATCTCTTTTTTTTTTTATTTGGGTGGTTTTTTTGGTTGTATTTCGTTATTATTGTTTTTGTTTTGTTTGTTTATTTCTGTCTTTTGGGTTTTTTTTTTCCTTTGGTGAAGGGAGGGGAAGCAGGCATTAAATAACTGCATTTTCCTTTGCCTCATCCAATGCACTTAATATTTGTTTTTAGGCAAGTAAATATAATTTCACACCTATCAACCATCTCTGTTTCAAGAATCACTGGGGACAGACAAGCTTGTTTTCCTGGAAATATCCATACACTACCACTTTCTATCCCTTGAAAATCTTCAGTGCAAAAGCAGCCTTGAAATAAGGCTGTGCTGTTTTTTGCATGCTATGAGATAATTCTCCTCTGCCTGCTGTTCTGCCTCTGAGAGGCCACCATGGCGCTCAGTGACCTGCAGGACCACAGGTTCCAGGGCTAGAAGAGGGGATTCTGAGCATCAAAATGGATTTTCCGAATTATATCCCATGTCCCCCATCCTGAGCCTTAAACTTCCACTACAGCCAAAGTCAAGAGCTGAATTCACAGCTTTTGGCTCCTTGGATGTTGCCAAAATAAGATCAGTGGTGGCTTTGTGCTGCCCAACTTTTTACAGTTGGAAGAGACTTATGTTTTAAAGGCAGTTGCATAACACTTTTTGTAGACCAAGCATTCACTGAGGGAACATGGAAATCTCTATTCCCCTCCATAACCTGCCCTGATTTCCTACAGAATTCCCCTAAAAGCTTCTTGTGTGGATTTAAGCCCACCTGGAGTTGTTGTTCCCTCTCTAACTCATTCAACCACTCTTTTGTCTCCATCTCTGGACCCTTAATCACCTCTGTGGTGGAGGCTGTGCTCCTGCACAATACATTGCTATGGGCAATTGGCAATCTTGGGAGCTGCTACAATAAATTCCCACCTGAGCCCTCTGGCACCAATTCAGCCAGGCACTTTCTTCTTTATTTTCCTTCTCCACACCCCCAATTAAAAGTAATAAGTCGTTAAATTGTCTTTATATTTGTGTTGGTGGGCCGTCAAATGCTTTCACAATAGCAGCTCTTACAAAACCTGAGACAAAGAGTCCCACATGAACTGGCTGCACTCTGTCACTTCACTACAAAGTCCTGCATTGTACGTGAAGCTTTAATAAAGGAAACCTAATGAAACACTGGAGAGGCCCCCAGAAACACGGGATCTTGTGAGGGGGAAGTGTGGTGGTACGGGCTTTCAAATCTCTGAAGCATAAAGTAACAGGAGTTACTTAACTGAGTGGAGCTGGTACTCTCCTCCAGGAAAAGCTGGCTGAGCTAGCTCAGGACAAGGATTTCCAACACCACGTCATGCTGGGGGCCTGATATCTCCACTTCTGCAGAGTAAAGGAGCTCGCCATCGTGTGTCTGCAGAACAGGGGCACAGCTCTGTGGGATCTGTGGGAGAAGATCTCCTGCTGAAAGCTTTGACACATGCTGCC
The DNA here is from genome assembly GCA_013400855.1 of Buphagus erythrorhynchus. NCBI lineage: Eukaryota > Metazoa > Chordata > Aves > Passeriformes > Sturnidae > Buphagus > Buphagus erythrorhynchus. Next base: position 76,191 of record VZTT01065881.1, read on the forward strand.
TTATGAATCCCTTGCAGTCCTCCAATGGAAGCTGGAAGGATGATTTATTCCCCATTTGACTGAAAAGAAATCAGAGAATGAAGAGATGAAAGGATACTAGAAATTTTACCTTCCTTTCCTGATTTAGACCTTAATTAGTGACTCTGGGTGTATCTATGTGGTGTGTGGAAACAGGGGTGAAGTCACTGCCCATGCAGAGTTCTCTGGACACAAGAAGGACCAGATCAGAGCAGTACTTGGGCTCTACAGCTGGATCATGCTCCTGATATTTTTCTCTCCTGCTATGGCACAGCACCATATGGGTGGGTTTTGGGTCAGGGCTGCCCAAAAGCTCATGGATAAGAATCACAGTATCATCAAGGTTGGAAAAGACATAGAAGACCATTGAGTCTGACCACTAACCAGACACTGCTAAGTCCACCACTATCCCATGTCCCTGAGCACCACATCTGCATGCTCCTTGAGGCACTGATGATCTGGTGATGGGGAGGGTGCATCCATGGCGACTTCAAAACTGCAATCTATGTTGACAAAAGGTCTTATGGGAATGCACAAATATACATGGGCAGAACGTGGTCAGCTGAGGATGTGACTCAAAAGGCAGCCCATAAATCACCTTTATGTGTTTAGGGCATGCAGTCCTACTCCTGAGCTGCAAACCCCTTGAGCCAGACCTTATTGCCCTGTTGGAGAGTGTTGTGGCTGGAAGCAAATGTCAGGCTGGAAAGATCTCACATGCACTGGGCCTGTTCCTGAGCAAATGAGCTCCGAGGAGCTATGAAGTTCTATTGAGATCAGCAGGTAGGGATTCAAATCTCATCTTTGGATTTGCATTAAAATCTGTCCCTGTGAAGCACTTAGGTGTTGTGGAAGGTTTGAGGTGATCAGTGAAAAGTGCTGAAAATGAATCATGTTCATTTTCAGGCAGCAGTGATTAAACCCAAGATATTCTTTCACCAGAAGTGAAGGAAACTTCTACTCTTTTTAGCTTTGGTGGTTGTGTGAGGAAGAGGAGGTACTGAGAGGACTTGCCTTCACCTGCTTTCCATTGCTTTTCATAGCAGGAATGAACTGATCATAGCCTCAGGCACACAGTGTCCTTGTGTACTAGAGAATCAGGTCTCTGCCTGTGGAGGGGAAACAAATGTACAGCTAGACAGGTACATATCTGCTCTCACAGACCTTATACTGAAAAGATGCTGAATCCCAGTGCCCTTTCCTGGCTGCTAACCACCCTTAAAATCTATCCCCATAGGGAAGCTGGGCCAAGGCGTGGTTGGCTGTATAAAGTTACACAGCATGATGCTATCCAGTATCTCTGCCAGAAGACAAGAATTTCATGACTTCTTGCATTATCCCTGTTTTATGAATTACCAGAGTGCTGTGTTTGCGTAGCTGTCATGTAAAAAATATGTGCCTGCCCCACCCTAGCAGGGAGATTTGCCTTATGGTGAGCTCAGCTCTGAACCAAGTCAATAGAATCAGGGGCACAGCCAAAACAAACCAAGGAGCTACTCTTGCACAGTTTACAGATATTGTTCTAATCCAAATCACACTTCTAGAAATTGTCAAGACTGGTTGTATTGGACAGTGATGCATCAGCCAATGCATGGTGCACTTTGTCCATGGGGACCTGAGCACATCATCACATTGAACAGCATTTCACATTATAACATCTGCATTGAGACCAGCCAGCATCATGCTCTGGCCAGAAAAACTGGATCCTCTTCCTTCTAGTATGGAGATGCTTTTAACAGCTGCAACATTTTGCAGACTTTAAAGCCTGCAACCATATTTTAATTCAGCTTCTTTATCACTCAATGACCAGGTTTGCAAAGCTAACAGACAGAGTGAGCTGACTTTTTGCTTCAAAGACAGAAGAGTTGGAAGATGGTCATACGGGGAAGTGGACAGGTCCTGTGACTCAAAGATAAAGTCTGGCAAAAAAATAGTTTTGCTTACAAGGAGCTGTTGGTCTTTGTTCTCTCTTGTCTCTGTTTTATAGTTGCAGAAACTGACTGAGAACAGACTCAGACCTCTGTTTAACAAGCCCAGTTTAAATTCAAGTGTACACATGTGATCAGATCTGTTATAAACAGGTTGGGTTTTGCTGGCAGAGTTTTCCAGAGGAACTTTTGGATTATGGTATCTGGTGGTTAAAGACAGGAGAAAGCTGTTGGATGACTGGACACTCCTCATCCAAACTGTAAAACACACCAAGTGCTATAATCCATCACGTGTGTTTGAAGCCAGTAGGCAAGTTCTGCACTGCTTTGTGTCCTGTTCCTTGCCCATTGCCTCCAGGCAGTCACTGTGCTGTCCAGAACTTGTATCTGATTGCATTCCAGGTGCCCTGAGGAACAGGGCTATGCTTCACCCAGGTGATGCTCTGTCTGCCTGGGCAGAATTTTGGAAGGACTTTGTAACCAGCTACTCGATGCAAAACAAAGCCCAGCACCAAACAATCCAGGTGTTGTATCCTGAGGGTCTTTGTTTTGATTCAGCTGGATACTAGGACCAAGGCTATGGTGAGAAGCCAGACCTTGCCCCAGAGCACTCAGTCAGGCCGCAGTCCTTCACTTGAATTTATTTGAAAACTACCATCTGCAGTCATGACTATTTAAAGATTGTATCTATTTAAAACACACACACACACACACACACACACACACAAGAAAGAGAGCTAGAAATAGCAGGGGCTGTGAGGAATGGGGGCTGAGCTTGAATTCTTCCCTGTCTGAACACATGTCAGCTTGGGTGCTTTCCATTGATAGTCCACAGCCACTGTTCCTGGACTGTCAGTAGCAGGGAAAGCAACATCTCCCACACATGGTGACAGCCCCTCTGCCATCACACTTTGGCCCTTCAGTTTATTTGCAGGTTGTTATCACACTATTTATAGCTGGCTCCTATTTCTAACCCCACAGACCTATTCACTACTTCCAGAGTCCCTAGAGAGCCAAATATGTTTGAAGTGTAACATCTATGAGGACAAATTAAGAGAAAGCCTGACACAAAAGAGAGATGCAGAGGGCAGACAGGGCACAAGGTATATCTTAGGACCATCACTGAACTGATACTGGGGGAGTATCTGCCTCTATATGATGCTGTCTGTCAATCCTGCTTCATGGAGTTCACAGTCTGACCATGGTGACAGGAGAAGAACTACCTTGGAATAACCCCCAGGGTCTTTTATTTTTGCAATACTCTTCTCTCTGTCTCCTCACTTGTCTCTTCAAGCTCAATTTCTTCTTCAACATTTCTGCCGCTTCTGTAGGCAGTGATTGTTATGGCCCAGTAGGATGATTCTCCCTTGGGAATAAGGACCACCTTCTCATTCCAGGTACAGCTGGAATCGTTCTACAAGCACTGGCCTCCCCTGTGGGATGTGCTTCCCCAGGAGCTGCCTGACTCCCAGCCTGAGCAGCTGTAACCCACAGGCTCTGCACCAAGCGGAGACCCGGCAACAGGCATCCGGCACTCCGTGGAAATGTTGGCTGCTGCCTGAACTTCTCCCTGCCCATTATAGCACAACAGCTGTGAAATGCATTACTCACAGATGCCTATAATTAGGGTCTGCCACTGCCTTCCAGTGGCATCTGAACCTAAAGGGCCAGTGAAATCTGAACAGGATCTCTTGAGCCACCAGATGAAAGAGTCACGCTCCATAGATCCCAGTCATTCAGTTTTACTCATTTAGCTTCATCCTAATTGTGGCAATTAATGTGAGGAATCCTGAATCCAAAGAGACCATAGCTGAGCTGTTTTTTGCAGCAAGGCATTCCCATAAGTTCAGGAGGCTTTATGTCTTGGAGCTGTATGGGATCCTAAATGACAGAAGTAGGTCTTTATTGCTGAGTTTTGGGATGATTATTTGTGTCTTCTTTCCTGACATGGAAAACTAATTTGCATCTTGACTAACACCAGCTGTTTGCTACTGTTGATGAGCTTCAGTCATCTGTAAGTTTTGTCAACAACATCCCATTTTATACATAGCGCATTTTCTGACATGAGCACCAAGAGCCTTTCCAGCCACCACAGTATCAGAAAATCTATAGAAAGAGAGAACACAATTTAAAAAAAAGTCACAGTTATTCTAAATCAAACCTACTTAAAATTGTGTATTCAGGGAGCTCTGCACACTTTTTGGGAAAGCAGGCAGAGCTTGTTGAAAACATTGTGTCCATAGTGTTGAGGTGTCTCCCTTGCATCTCCTGATGGCCCCAGCCCCCAGTTTTGTAAAAACATTTGTATGTGCTTAAAGCACACAAGCAGCCTCAACAGAGAGTCTTTGTTGGGCTAAGATAACAGACAACTGGTGGAGACAGGCAGTAGTGCAAAAGATGATATGTCAGGGTTGGTGGTCTTTTCTGATGAGGATCCATACATTTTTAAGAGGAGCAGGAGAAGGTCAGCATGAATTCAGAATGAATGATGACGAATAAGAAGCAGGAAATTGCCAGCATGGAAGAGAGATGGTTAAAATGGATTCTTACCAGGATCACAGAGCAAGAAACAGTAGGAGCCAAACCTGATATTTTATCCCTGCACACCTCATCTATGCACTATTATCTCCTTCTTTGCTGCCATTTTCCATTTATTGCTGCAGTTTTATAGAAGCAAAGAATAAATGCTTGTGCTTTGGGTATTATTTTATTTTATTTTATTTTATTTTTTTAAATTTAATTTAATTTAATTTAATTTAATTTTATTTTATTTAATTTTATTTTATTTTATTTTATTTCTATACAATTTTGCAAATAGACTATGTTAACATCACAGCTGTGGATCATTCCCATTTGTGGCTCTGCTATTTCCAGAGATAGGATATCCATCATTCTTGGAAGTATATGCAAGCTGACATTTTCTGTTAGACCAAAATATAATTAGATTTGCACACACGAGGTACAAGGTTATCGACCACAAAAACTAAAAGACATCACATGAACAGGGAAGAATATCTGGGAGACACACCAATCTATCTAGGGACCAGCAGAAACAAAACCTGAATAATAGATGGGCTAACACAACACTACCAATGTCCTGTCTGATTAAATCTACTTCATCAAACATCACCAAGGACAAAAGTGTCCCCTTTGCCCATAGCTGGATGCATGATGAGTAAGAAAGAAATACATGACTTCTTACACTTTGCTGAGTTGCTTTAAGTCCTCTGCATTTTGCAGTAAGTGCTCAGAAGGTACCCCTGTACCCTGGGCATCAAACTGGTTAGCAAGTATCCCAGTTTTAGGGATGCTAACTTGTTAGATATTGCCTCAAACTGGGAAATTTGCAGGCAGACTCTACTTTCCAGTCTGCCATGCTGCCTGCCAGTGCTGAGGTGATGCTGAGTGTTGGGAGAACTTAGGATCTTCTGCTCATGTGCATCCTGGGAGCCATGTATTCAAGTTTGTCTTGATGTTTCCATGTTTAATGTTTATGCAGTCACTAAATTTGGTCTCTAAAAGTGTCAGGCTGCCTCTGATAAAACAGCATGAATTCACCCAGTGGGTGAATCTATGGCCACTGATACTGCACCCACTGTGTGGTCTCAGCCTCAGGCAGGGGCGGGCTTGCTTTGGGGGAAACACACTTGCTGTCAGTGCAAATCATGGGAAAAAAATCAACCTCAAACTAGGTCAGATTAAAGGGACAGAACGTGAGTTATAAAAGCCAGTCAGCAATTGACCAAGGACTTTGCTAACACACTTTTCCTTTCCTGGGGAGCCAAGGCAGGATTTCTCTCTCTGCCTGAAACTTGGTGACTGACAGACTATGTTCATGTTCAGCACATCTTGGATAAGATGAACTGGCAGGTAAATTAGAAGTATTGGGTGAGACAATAATTCAATTTCTCTCATCAGTTCAGTTAATGTCTTTCATTTAGAGGGTTCATGGAGGATCATTACTCTCCATTAAGCTGCCACAGGCGGACATAGACAAATGGCAAACCAGTTTCCTCAAAGCACTCTACTAAACTGTCTACCTGGGGACAAATCCCTAAACCTGGCTGTCAAAGGAAACTGTCAGGCACATGGATGAGAGTCTGGGAAAATCCCAGGAGCTGGTTCCAATGAGCTTGGATCCTGGTGGGCCTGCAGGAGATCTGCAGTGTACAAAGGCTGAAGATGACTGCTTAGGACCAGACATGTTGAAAGGTAAGAGTGGACAGAAACTCAACCCAGAAACTCTCACATTCCACTGCAGGGAACTGAGAGCCTGAAAATCTTTTGATGCGGAGCGTGTGAGGCTGCAGGGAGCTGGAGAATCCCCTCTGTGGGTCCCTTCTGTGTCCCAGGAGACAGTCAAGAGCCCTTAAATCCAAGACATTCTTTGGGTCAGTGTTTTAGGTGTTTAAACAGCCTCAGAAAATTAGAAGCTCTGCTGATCAGAGTCCCTGGAGCCTCTTAAAGCAATAATGTCTTACTGGAGTGGACAAAAAATTGGGTTCAAAAGACCTGCATTCACACTTTTTTTTTCTACTATGAGGTGAGTTTGAAAAGAGCACATCTGCTTTGCATGAAGGATGGACAAAGAAGTACAGTGCACCTCTGCTCCTCTGCTTTGACATGTGGGAGATGGCCTGGGGCTAGTTACACTATGAGAATAGTGTAACCAGGTGTAGAAAAAGAAGCACAGCTTCAACTTTTGTGCCTAGTCCCTTGGCTTCCCTCCTGCAGTTCCCTCATTGTAGCCCAGGGCTAGTACAGGCTACATGGCAGAGGACAGAGGCACCACACATTTTCCTCGAAGGATCTCTTAGGAGACTGCCTGGGACATGAGGTAAGTTTTATTCAAGCTTTTCCAAACTCTCAGCAAAGGAAATTTTAAAAGGCTGGTGTTGTATTTTCACCATCACATTGAACAAGGTTTCTTGGGTGGAAAGGATTTTCTCTGAGTTGTTTTGCCCTGTGCTACTCAGTAAAATTGCATCAAGCACTTTTTGATGGCTCCACCTTTTCCAACATGAGGTCATATTTCCTGGATGGGATTTGTCATAGCTGAATTATCCTGGAGGAGAGAACTGTTGAAGGCCTCCAGAAGGCCTTGTGAGGGTCTGGTGGGGAGGGCTGTATCAACACACAGTAAATAATGGATGTGTTGTGTGGGCATGAAAATCCAGGGCCCCAGCTATGCCAGGCTTAATGGCAGAAAATTCAGGCTGGTGTTGCAGATGCAAGTGCTAGAACAGCCCAGTTCAGATGTCTCACAGCCCTTTGTGGCCTCACAGCTTCTTGGACGGGTTTGACAAAAATCTCTTGGAAATCCTAAGAAATGAGAGATGCTGTGGACACAAATAAAGGGCTATCTGAGCAGCTGAACTGGGCTGTGAGGTCACAGAGCAACAGAAGCTGTGACAAGGGGGTGATCTGTGCAGGATGGATGCTCAGAGATTGCTGTTAGAAAGCAACATTCCTATGGACAACCCTCTGCCACGTGACCTCCATTTCTTCAACCCATGACCTGGAGTCAGGAAAGCAGCAATGTGACATGAGAGAGAGAGAGAGAGAGAGAGAGATGCAATAGGAATATCCACCTTTAGAGTCTCACACAGGCCCTGCAAATGCCCTTTTACAAGTAAAACTCACCACAGCCCCTGAAGGCTGGAGTTAGCCTCTATGTCATGTATAGGACTTGCAGACAAGAAATTACTTTTGCCTTGGAGGTAGACATCAACTGGCTCTATAAAAGTCAAATCAAATTCTCAAAGTGTGTCATTTCACAGGAGCCATAAGCTACCCACTTACTGCTGGCCAGGGCAGCTCCAGGGTAACCAGAGAAGGGCAGAGCAGGTTGGGCTGCTGAGATCCTGAGAGAACTTGAGAGAACCTGAGAGATCACTTTGTTCCAAACCCTTCTGCCATGGACAGGGACATCTTCCACTACACCAGGTTGCTCCAAACTCCATCCAGCCTGACCTTGAACACTTCCAAGGATGGGGCTGGGCAGCCTGTACCAGTGCCTCACCACTCTCATCATAAAGAATTTCTTCCTAATATTTGATTTAAACCTGCACTCTGTCAGTTTGAAGCCATTCCCACTTGTCCTGTCACTCTATGCCCTTGTCCAAAGTCCCTCTCCAACTCTCTTATATCCCCCTTCGGGTATTGGAAGGCCACAATAAAGTCTCTCTGGAGTCTTGCATTCTCCAGGCTGAGCTTCTCTCAGCCTGTCTCCATAGCACAGGTGCTCCAGCCCTCTGATCATCTTCATGGCCTCCTCTGGACTCATTCTATCATGTCCACAACATTCTTATGTTGGGGGTCCCAGAGGTACACTGCAGGTGGGTTTTCACCAGAGCAGACAGCAAGAATCTTCTCCCTTGACCTGCTATGGCTGTGCTGCTCCTGATGCAGCTCAGGATACTGTTGGTTTTCTGGGCTGAGAGCACACATTACTGCTTATATCCTCCTTCCATGTGATATTTATCTGTTGCTTTTCGCTCAAAAGCTACTTTATCAGCTCTCTGTTTGTACCACATTTCTTTTAGGGTTGCAGGGGCTTGTTACAACTACCACAATACTAATAAAAAACCACTGAGTTAAAGGTCCTCCAGATCCACTATAATGACTTTCACAGATGAGAAAAAAAGCCCAAACAAAATAGGGAATTTTCTCTGCAAACTGCTAATATTGCCTGAGGTGATTTGACTTGGACTTACCATTTCCCTAGTGGAGGCAAGAGCTCCTAGTGACTCTGTACTTCTTTCCTTCAGCTGTATTCATTACAGTGATGACTCACTCCAACCTGTGGTGTCACCAAAACCTGCCTTCCTATGAACCTGTGTCTTGTGGTTGATCCTCTTATGCCTTGTAAGGGTTCAGGCTTTTCTACAAATTTCCCTCTGGACAGTGAGTAAAGGTTTTCTCCATTGACTATGAGCAGAAAATCTTTAGCTCTAGAGTACCCCTGAGGTATCCAACTTTCTGTCAAAAGTGACTGAAATTTTGAAGCATGTTCAAAGGTACTTGGGGAATAAAGAAGAGGACTGAAAACTTAGGCAGACAAAGACACTTACAGGGAGGCAGTCACAAAGGTAGCATGATTGCATAGTGCTCCTTTCCCTATGAAACTAGGGCAAACAACATTTCCATTGCTTTTTATTATGTCCTGCTGTGCAAACATCAAAGGGCCACTGCTGTAGTAACCACACATGACATCTGCTGCTGAACAGGAGGAGATGAAATCCTCAGTAACACGGGACCTATTTCTATCTAAACTTCCCAGGCAATAACACTGGAAAAGTGTTTTATAAAATGCGTGACATAATGAGAAGCTGAGAAAACATTTTCCAAAAATTTGTTTCCAGTCCGCTCTAACAATTGCCATCAAATCCTGAAATTTTATTCTCATTTCAGCACAGAAAAAATTAAGCTTTAAATAAAGCCTGTATTATGGCCTGAATGAATAGGACAATGTTTTCATTGAGACCTCTACCTTCACAGGGTAGGAGAAACAGGCTCATGGCCAAAAATTCAAGACTGGGCAGATGGTGATGTTTCATAGCGTTGTCCTTAGACAGCTCCACATCAGTTCCAGGAATCACTGTGCAGCTTGCCAGATCAGAAGCTGTTGAGCATCATTGTAGAGGGAAACTGCTACAGGGATGTCAAGGTAGCACAGATGATGTGATGAGCAGTCCTTCCTTGGAAAGAAGGTATGTTACACAGGGATGTATTTTGGTTTTGTTGCAAATGAGCTTGTGTGTTACAATCACTTGTGCTATGAACTATCTAGTGCCTCAGCTACTTCTACATCTTTCTTAGCCAAAACCAGGAAATAAGGAATTGCAGGAACATCAAAGTGCCATATTAACACAAAGAACCAGCAGGGAGCCCTTAAAAAGTGCAACTCATATATGTGCTGCTTCATCTCAGATCTTGCCTCTAACAGAGGTGAAGGGGTGGATTTCATACCCTTTATGATGCCATGGTGTGCTGAAATGGGAAAATTTGATCACACATATTTCTGTGTATTAGCAGCCTTCTTGAGAAGGTTGTTCAAGTCATTCTCTCCTGAGAGCAAATTCTTTCCCCTTGCACTTATTACTGCAGCTGGACTCACAATTTCTGTCCTGACTCAGACCTCTCCTTAGTGCAGGAGATGCTCAATGAAACGTCAAAAAGTCAGCCCTGTGATTGGATGAAAAACACTGCACCTGGGCACAAGATTTCCACTGTGTACCTTGGAAGAGGGGGTTGTGCAGCTGCAAACACATCTGCGTAAGCCCTCAAGCTGGAGCAGGGAAAAACATTGAAGCAGCAGCTTCGTCTTGCTGCAGAGAATATAATTTGTTTCCTGATGGAAACATATGGCCATCATTAATAGTAATCATTGATTATGCCAGTTTCTAATTGGACACAAGACACCTTGGTGCGCAAAATAGGATAAAACTACACTGGCAGGTGATCTAAGGAGACAAAAGTGAGAATTGTGTGGGTTTATTTGAGGATATGAGAGTCTAGAAGAGTGAACCAAAGCCTAGTTTGACTAGTCATCTGCCAATCACGCCAAGATGTCATTTTTTATTACAGCTGAAGAAAGGCTTGCTCACTATTTCTTTCCTACATTTGAACAATACTCTTTTCAAAAGTATGTGCTACATTGTGGAGTCAGACTCATAAGGGAAACCAATAATTAACAGAATTATGGCTACATCTATTAACTACAAAGTCATCCTCCCAGGTCTTGGCAGTTGCCCATTGGGGTCATATCTTCCCAGACTGTTTCATTTTGGCAGAATTTTCAGACATTCACTGCTGTGACATAGAATGACACATATTGTCTGGAATGACAGCTCTTAGGACATTGCATTCATCACTCATAAGTTTTTATCACAGCTAAACAGTTTTAATTTCTTCATAGTAGTGATTTGAATTATAATTTCTGGGAATGAGAGAAATTTGGAAACTTGGAATAAAACACAAGAAAGTTTTTTCTGGGTCAAATCCTCCTTTCTCTGACATGTCAAGAACCTGTAGGATAAGGTGCAATGGATAAAAAAAGTGAAGCTTTCCTAACCGACCTTCTCAGCTTTTAGTAGTCGTTTAAAGACCTCCTGAGCTGGAGTTTGAATATGGGCTACACTGTGTGCAGCTACCACAGACACATGGGGGGTTTTTATGCCATCCAGAAGCAGATTTCTGTGCACCAAGTGAAAAAAAAACATGTATCTCCTGCTTGTTTTAAACCTGACACCAGGAGCTTTGTCAGAAGTCCATTCTTCACCCGTGAATAATCTTCCCCTTCTCTGCACAACTTGTGGTGTTACAGATGATGATCCTAAGAGCAGCCCAGGTAAATAAATGCCCCTGCAGATTACCTAACTGGGATTTTGGTAACCTTCTTCCCCTCCAAATGATTATTGTTATTTACATTTGGATTTGGGTTTCAAACCAGCTTCATCTGACTTGGCAAAAGCTGTTACTGTGCTTTGTTTCCAAGGAAATATTTGGATCAAACATAGCAACAAGAAGCTGCTGTTATTATTATTTAGCAAATAGCCCAGACCTTTGTTTTCCATCCAAGCATCCCTCAGACTTTGAAGAGTTTGGAAATCTAATCCCACACTGGATCTTTGCAAACAATGCCTCTCTTTAAAACGGGCCAAGCCACAAAGCCAAATCCAATGCTGCTGAACCTTCACGTTGCTCAATCCTTGACGTGAGCTCCAATCACTGCCATCTGTTTCCAACTCTGTTATCCATTACTGCTGTTATGCTGTGCCTCCTGTTCCCTGTATCCATAGGAAAATGCATCAGACCAAAACTGATGAGGCTTTCTAATACTGCCAATGGTGTTATTGCAGAACTGTATTCATTATGTAGCTTGAGGCTTATTAGAAGCATCTGGAAAGTTATGCTTTGAGGGTGTCAACAAATGCTTCTGGGACTTCACCTTCTTCCTCTTACACAAGCCTGTTTTAAATTTCTTTTGGGCAAACAGCTCCAAAACACCTTTGTTTCATCTCTAGTAAAAATATCACACTAGATAAACATACCCCATTTATATTCAAAATTTTGCTTGCTAGCTTGTTTTTTTTTTGTTTTCGGTTTGGCTTTTTCCCCCTCCAGAATTGCACAATAAAAATTTAATGATCCTCTGCATATAATATAGACTTATATGAAGATCTATGCTGCTTAAAAGTTAAGCATAAGTGTTCACTTCATAACAAATTGCTGTAGAGGTTTAGAAAGTCTGCAAAACAACTCTCAGCATGGGGCAATGATAGCAAGTAATAGGCATTTATCCTTTGCTCTTTAGAGATATGATCCACTTTAACCAATGTAAAGTGGAAATCCATCCTCTCATACAGGAAAAAGGGTAAATTGAAAAACATAATTAGAGCCTGATTCCTACATACATGTATGTCATTGTTTCTTTCTGCTTTCTTGCTTTATGAGTTTCCAGTTCTTGTGGGATTGGGGCTTTTCTGCTGAATCTGAATTTTGAATTTTCTATAATCTTCTGGAAAGATATGCCATCTTCTTGATGGTTTTCCATCAATCTCTTTGGACTATGTTGCTTCATCTGTTCTACTAAGGAATATTCTTCACCTCTGAGGCCAAATAGTACTGCTCAGACTGTGTCCAATGGCAATGCCAGGACAGTTATCTCTCCCCCTCTTCCAGCTCTGTTCCTTCCTTCTTCCCTTATTTCCTACATCCTAGGTGTGCCATGTTCAAGCTCCCAAGGAAATCTCAATGTTGGTAGTAAGCCTGAGCCACTATCTTTGCCTCCAAAAAGACCCAAAAGCTCAGCCTGATGTATTTGCCCTCATGCATTACATTAATGTAGCATGGAAGTCTAAACCAACACTGTTGAGCCCTAGGCTGCTGCTGTTTAGTTTCTTTCATCATGTAGTCAGCTCTCTGACCTCATTTCCCCTGAACTCAACTAAATGATTGTTGAGTATAAATATGCAGGTTTTGACACTGTGACCATGTGAGCCAAAGTCTGATTAGCAGTAAACTTTATCCTCCTCCATTACTACACCTCATCTTTGCTTAGTCACTGCTTGGTGTCAAGGATTCATTTCCCTGGAACTATGTGTCTTCTTCCCTGGAACAAGGCTTCCTTGTGATGAAATGGATGCTGTAAATAAAAATGTCCACCCAGCTGGAAGGTTCAGCTCCAGGAGTGAGGGTTGGACAAGTTTTGTGCAAAACAGATCCTTTAATACAGTCCTTTCCCCTACTGCAAAAGCTGACAACAGAGCACAACCCTTTCTGTATTCCTTGCTGGGAACTCCTTCAA
>VZTT01065881.1:93371-114516 GCA_013400855.1 Buphagus erythrorhynchus
AGGATCAAAATCCTGCTAGTGACAGTTTAGTCTGGATGATGAACTGACAAATCACACTTACACATGGAAATATGTGTGACTGGAATAACACAAATCCCCTCCCTTGTCATGCTCTCTTGTTTTGCTTGCAAGTGCTTGAACCCTGCAGAAGTCTCTTTCCTGGAAAAAAAAAATCCCTCTCTGACAGATCCGATGCTGATGCATTGTGTCTGATTCCCAGGGAGCTGTTTTTGGTGGTATTTGAGCATGAGCAGTGGATTAGAGGGGAGCCCAAGGATCAAACTACCCCAGCTGAATTGCCTTCCAGTCTAACCAGCTGAAAAATGCCCGATCTGCCAGCGAAGGAGCGCNAAAGGAAATAATTTCCAGCTCAGAGGTGACTAATAAAGAAAATAAAGACTGGGGAAGAAAGGCATGACATAAACCAGCGCAGCAGCTAAGTGTAACCAGATGTCAGGTTGTTTTGATTTTCTCCTTGCAAAACCGAGGAAGAAGGAACACAAATAAGCCCCCCTCAGAGTCAGAGCCACTTTAGGCACCCATTGTGCTGCTGGAGGCCGATTGAGATGAAAGGTAAGGTCCAACATGTCACATACCCCTGGCTGGGGGCTGTGAATTGCAGAAGCCTGTAGGACAGCTAGCCACAAGGCACAGACATACCAGGTTTGCTAAATTCTTCTGTGTTGGGGCTTTGGCAAAGCAGCCAGCAGCTGAGGATGGCAGCTGGACCAGGCAATTAAAGGTGGATATTCTTCTGCCTATAGTCATGAGAATGTGGTGAACACGAGGAAGAAGAAATATAGATGATGAATGAGAAGAAGAGCCTGTTAATTGATACAAGATGGTTTGTTCAAGGCTGACAGCCACGCTTGTCTTTGCTGGGTGGGTGAAATAATTTGCTTCTGGACTTAGAAAAAGCCTATGACAAAGCACAACAGCCTGAAAAAAAGTTGTTTCACCTCTTTGGACCTGCCTAGGTGTACTGAGAAGAATTCTGTTCACACTGTACCCACATAACCATCTCTTCTGCATCTCATGGCCCGGGACCATTTAGATACTAGAATAAAATCACAGAATTGTTAAGTTTAGAAAAGCCCTCGAAGAGCATCAAGTCCAATCATTAACCTGGCACTGCCAAGCACACCATGAACCCAAATGCCACAACTACATGAATTTGAACACTTCCAGTGATCTGACCCCACCACTTCCCTGGGCAGCCTGTTCCAGCACTTGAGAACTCTTCCAGGGAAGAATTTTTTCCTAATATCCAGTCTAACCCTTCCCTGGTACAAATTGAGGCCATTTCCTCTTACCCTGTAGATTGTTACTTGGGAAATAGCCACCAGAAACCCCCAGAGAGCTTTTCCCAGCCCAGATCCAATACATGGAGCTGGGCTAATGTGCAAAATGCTGATTCTTACAGTTAAGCATGTCCTTGCATACTTCAATGTAGTATGCTTACATACTTTACTGTATTGAAATTCCTCCTGGCCCAGGAAAATTTCTGCTTGGCCTTTCCACTCAGAGGATAATGCTCAGAGGTTGGGATAGGACCAGAACCAGAGTTTGGTACTGCTGTAGGTGAATGTCTTCACTCCTCATTGGATGAAAGCTGACGGAATATTTACACTAATATTTACGTTATATATTACATAGACACCATATATATTATACAGATGGAATACTGCTGGTGTATTTACACTCCTTAACATCCCTCCTCCCAGTCAACCAGATAGGAAATAATTTGGCAGATCCTCATCTAAACAAGTCTAGTGCTCAGGAAAAGCAGCATAAATTACTCAAGATGGGGTAAAACATGACTTGCACATATGCATACGGTCTTAGGGAAGAAGCAGAAGTGACAGCTCTTCGCTGCACCTGCTGCATTATGCACTTGGTATTTCAGTCACTCAGAGTGGTGTTGATCCAGGTGCAGGCTTGGTTGTGTTTTGTGCTCTATAAAACTCAGGAAAAGGTAATCCAGATTCTGTGCCTTATTGTACAAGACCACATGGTCTGCTTTAGAGACGGCTGCAGAAGGTAAAGTGATAGAAGAAAGGAGGCAAGGACTGTGTCCCTATTTCACTGTGTGATGCTGGCAGTGCTAGTAGGAAAAGACAAGCTGTCCTCCCCAGTGCCTGGCTCCTACTAAATCCATCTGAAAAGGAGGCAGTCCTAGAACCTGGGGAGGTTGTTTCTCACCAGACAGCTCTGTTTTGCCCACCTTTGAGCACTGCAAGCCTCACAAACACACTCTGACGTGGTTTGAAAGGACAAATGAGAACTGCCCCGGCAAGGGTTGGAGTCTGGGCTCGGATGCTTGTGGAACCTCTTGATCTGTAATGGGAAGAAAAGGCCAATGAAGCTGGAACCATGGAAAGTTGGAAACAGCCCATGAGAGCCATGGACAGTTTAGGACAAAGCTTTTCTGACCCTCCTGTGATGACTCTCCCTGCAGCTCTCTCTACAAATACCTGCAGACATTTGTGCCGCTGGATCTGCCCATGGCAAGCCTGGTGGTTCCTAGGGTGGCAGTTTTGCTGCTTTCCCAGACCTGGATGCTGCCCTTTTTCTCCCGTGGCTCTGAGCATTCAAGATTTCCATTCTGGCTTGCAGACCTCTCAGCAATGACTACCTGAGCCTCATGTCTGCTCCCATCCACAGCAGCACTGGAGGTATCAGAGCAGCACACCGTCAGC
Organism: Buphagus erythrorhynchus; assembly: GCA_013400855.1. Lineage (NCBI taxonomy): Eukaryota > Metazoa > Chordata > Aves > Passeriformes > Sturnidae > Buphagus > Buphagus erythrorhynchus. Next base: position 96,071 of record VZTT01065881.1, read on the forward strand.
CTGAGAGGCTTATCATTATCAGCTTAGGAAATGTAGGTCGTCAGGGAATTTTAATCAGCAGAGACACTTTCACATCCAAAGAGACAAAGATATTATCAATTCCCTTAAATGGGCACCAGAAGAGATGAGCTGCAGCTCTTGGGACTCTTTCTTTCTTTATCCTGTCTGAAATAAATTGTTCCACAAAGTGCAGTGGTGCCGTGCTGATCCCCAACTGTTAATGCCCTGGTTTTCAGCCACAGATGTACTTAGAAAGTCAAATTTCTCTGAAGGCTTTTCTTTTCCATGAGGAACATGCTGTTTATTTCTCTCACTACTCTGGAAGGCGCCCTTCATGATGGCCACCTGGAAAAGCTGTACCAGGACACAGCAGGCTGCTGGTATTTAAAAACGCCTGTCTGTCTTCTGGGTCAGTGCTTATTTCCACCAACAGTTTTGATCTGTTTTCCTCTCCTTCTCTCCAAGGGCATTCCTCACTTGCCCTGCTGTAGCATTCCATGCTGTGCAGCAGCAGCTAATGGGGACTTAGCGAGGTGTTAGCCTGGATGTGCATGTTTCAGATGAAGGGATTAATACCTGGGGGCTTGTTTGGGACTCCTGCAGACAGCAGGTTTAAAATATGGCAAGATTTATTCTTTATCTTGCTTCTGTCAACATCTTCATTAAATTATAATTCCATTTTTAAAAATTCACACTGTTGGCATAAAGGAAGATACAAACAATTGATAATTTTATTATTCTCTCCCTTCTGTGGTTAGTTGAATTGCAGGTATTGCTCCTTGGGTGGCAGTTAGGACTGACTACTTCTATAATCCCAGAAGGCAAAGAAAAAGTGAACCTGGAATGCGTTTTGCTCTGTTACCTCTGGTCTTGCTGAAGAGCTAAAGCATGTGTTTAAGAGATGTGGTGCTCTAGATGGGTTAACTGAGTTTGAGCAGCACCACAAAATAACCATCTGCAACTCTCCATGTGGTTTGAATGTCCCCTGGAAATAGGGGACATTCCCCCTGTCAAGGGTTGCCTTTATAAATGACAATTAATAGGCACTAAAAAGTAGGTGTGCTCTGAAACCAGGTACATTGACCCTCATTAAGCTTTGTCCAGACTCTGGAAATTATGAAAATATTTCCTTTAGAGAGGAAGGGTTGTCAGAAAGGCCTTAAATACAGTTTTTAAAAATGTCAGTAATCCTTTAGATTAGCTTTTCTGTCAGTCTGAAATAAAGCCAGTTACATTCCAGCAAACTGAGCAGGCACTGCTCCAACCCTGTGGATACAGAGGGGATTAGTGGGAAGGCTGGGGCAGAGCATAGGTTTTCATGGGAGAGGACTTTAGAGGGAGTCAACAGAGCCAGGGTGCAGGAAGGTGGTGACTCTCCTGCCACAATGCAATGCAAAGCTGTTGTCAGACACTGCAAGAGCAGCCCAGAGGATATATACATACATATATATATAGATATATATATACACACACACACACATACATATAAGAAGAAAGTAGATCTGTTGGAGTGAGTCCAGAGGAGGCCANTGGTGAGGTACTGGCATGGGTTGCCCAGAGAAGCTGTGAAAGTGTTCAAAGCCAGGTTGGATGGGGTTTGAGCAACCTGATCTGCTTGAAGGTGTCTCTGCCCATGGTAGAGGACTTAGAACTAGATGGTCTTGAAGGTCCCTTCCAACTCAAACTACTCTATGATTCCATAACTCTATGAACTGAAGATATATATGTATATATCTGTATACATAGCTGAAGCAGAAGAGATTAAGACATCGAGTTGCTGGAGGCTGCTGCCTGCTGAGACCTTCCATCTACCCAGGGAAGCTCATACCTAGCTCGTGCTCCATAGTAATTAATCAGTTAATTCAGTGATTTATGGGTTTTCTGTAGTTCCTAATTATGGCTAGACATCTGGGTATGGTGATAACAGACAACAAATTTTCTGATAGGTAAGGTGAGAGCTGGAGGAAGGTATAATACCAATATTGGGTGGCCTGTGCTGTGGTTCTGTATCCAAGTTAAAGTCCATCTAGCAGACATTTGAAAGCTCAGATATTTAGATAAGATTGTAAAACTGGCTATTTTCTTCAAGCTGCCAAAGATGCCAGAGGCTGGGAAGGACTTATTTGGACAGAAGATGTTCTGGTATAATTTCCTCTATGGGGTTTGTAAAGCCTTCATGCAAAGGAAATGTAACTCAATGTCATTTCCTGGCTTTATTTTAGGGATAAATGCCAGTTATCAGATCTGTCAGGATCTGACAAATGCTCCGGTGAGATTATGTGATGATGGGAAAGTTTGCAACATAGCATAGGGTAAGGCATCATGCAAAACGTCAGCAATCCATGAGTCCATTGACGCATTTGGAAGTCTTATTATCATTCACTGTGTGCAGGTTTGGCCAAAACCCATCATTCTTTGTCTGCCAGAAGATTTATGGTGATATTCTTTCTTTTTCTTTTGTTCGGTTTTGGGATTTTTTTTTTTTTTTTTTGCCATGCATCATTTAAGCCATTTACTTTTTAAGTATCCAAGGAATGGCAAGCTTCCTGAACTCTACAAGTGCTATGTGGATTTGCTGTTCCCCTGAGGTTTTCTGTTGAGGCCACCAATGAAATTGCAGTTGTCACTCATTGTGCTGGTTTTGGCTGGGGTAGAGTTAACTTTCTTCCCAGCGGCTGTTATGAGGCTGTGTTTTGGATTTGTGCTGAACACAGAGTTGATAATATGAAGATGCTTTTGTTACTGCTGAGCAGGGCTTGCACAGAGCCAAGGCATTTTCTGCTTTTCGTACTGCCATGCTTGTGGAGGTGCCTGGGAGGGTGGGAGGAGACATAAGCTGCACAGGTGACCCCAACTGACCNCCAGTAGACCCCAGCTGACCAGAGGGATATTAGAGACAGTGTGAGATGATGCTCAGTGTATAAAGGGAGGAAGAAAGAGGAAGGAAGGGACATTTGGAGTGATGTTTGCACAAGTTACCACTATATGTGATGAGGCTTTGCTCTCCTGGAAATGGCTGAGTACCTGCCTGCCCATGGGAAGACATCTCCTTCAGTAGATGGCTTTAACTTGCCCATTAAAAATCCAGCCTGGCTAAGCCTCATGTAAGAAAAGATTATGAACAGTAGCCACTTCTTAAGCTGAATCATAGCTGTATTCTAAGAGGTTTGGAAATGTCCCCTGGAAGAGGAGTGTTCCTCTCTGTATTGCTATATAATGAGCTTCTGGAAACAAGGCTGTCAAACACACAGGTTTTGATGCCTAAATAAATACATGTCTAAATATCTCATCTGATGTTTTGAGACTCTTTCCTGCCAGCCCTAATATTGACTATCTAAACCTGCAACATCATATATTCCACTAATGCCAGTGCTAGAGACATCAGATTTCACAGGCTACAAAATCTGTTTCCAAGAAAATCAAATAAATCTAGCCATTTTGGGAATGAAGTGGGCTCACTTGAACTTGACTCTGCAGGACTCAGGGATGACCTGTTGGTGTTCTGATGAAAACCAGATTATCTGGAGAAAAAGGGTTTCCAAATGCTTGACTGCATCTTGCAAACAGGATAATATGCCACAGCAGGACAATCCTTCCCAAAAATTCCAGTCCCTCCAAAAACCATGGGATATCAGATACTTCCTCTGCTGCAGAGTCAAGAAGGTGAGCTCAGCTTGGGTTGACATCATGCAAATTCAATGTCATGGAAAGGACAAAGTGGCGAGGAACTTCTAAAGAATGAAAGGGTGAATGTTTACTAATGCCAGACCATGAGGCTGGACTGAAAATAAATCTTGTCTGTCAGATTTTATTTAACTTTTGTGATTAAGTCACAATTCTGGCATGTAAAGCCAAATGGTGATGCTGTCTTCCTAAATACCTGCAAACTATCATCCTACTGAAAGGTGATATTGAAGAGAAAATTAGTGTTACATAGTCAGTGTGTCTGCATCATAGAAAAAATAAAAAAAAGATTAATTGCTATTTTGACATAAAACAGTAGATGAGGACTCTCTTTTAGTGTTTTCTAGTGGAGCCTCTGGGATGTGATTTTTTCCCCCAGTGCTGTTCAACAACTCTACCGTATTACCTGGAAGAGAGAGAAAAAACATTATTCATATACCTTGCAAATTGGTCTGGATCTCTGATTAAATGGAAATATTTGAAAAGCACCTACTAAACCAGATGGGTTTGTAAACATCTGGAAAGATAAATTTATACCACGCTTCCAAGGCAGATGTTTGCACTAAGGAGAGCAGAGAAGGGCTTAAAAACAGTGGTTCTGCAACTGTGTTCATCCAAACCATAGAATTAAGGCAGAGAAAATTCAAATAGATGATAAAGGATGCCATTACTCCCCTATTCAGCACTAAGGAGTGAGGCTTACTAATTGATACTGTTTTTAATTTTGCCAAAGGGAAGAAAATTAAAAATTAATGTTAAAAGAGCATTGCAAGGATGGAATCCTGAAAGCGTGCTCTATGGCAAAAGTCTTAACGAGCTGTTTATTTATTTTGCCCAGAGAATGACTAGGATGTGAGCTAATTATGGTGTGCAAATGTCTCCAGGGAGGTGATATTTATTGTGCTTCCTGTTTTATTTTTTTTTTCTCAAACCAAGGCAGAGTGAGAGCCAGTTGCAGGAAGCTGAAGCCAGATACCCTAGATGTTAAGTGGGTATTTTTAATGTTGGAATAATAGACATAGGAACCTGGTAGATCCTCCAAGGTTGTAGCTTTTAATTAGGGCTCAGAGGACGTGAAGAAAGCCTAATGTGAGTGTTGCTGTACTGCTCTCCCTCAATTTTCTCTATAATCAGTTGAGATATAAGACTTTTCTTCAGGGAGAGCAGAACATGAATCAAGACTTTTCCCTCCCTCTCTCTGCTGACAGCAGAGATTTTCGAGAGAAATCAGCTTTATTCAGTGGTACCCTCTGGTATAATTAACTACAAAACACATCTTGTATCCAGGATGCTGGAAGAGCTCAGAGCAGCAGCAGCTCCTAGGAGGCTGCCTGGCCAGGCTGTTGAGGGAGGTCAGACTGAGAGATTAGAGCACCCTCTCCTGCTCCAAAAATTAAAAGCAAAGCAATACAGCTGTGGCTTAACTGTCCCATGGGAAATGTTGTGTCACTTACACACTTCAGCAAGCACCAAAGAGTTGGGAATTAATCTGATGGTATGCAAATAACACAGCATTGCAAAGAAATCTTTGCTTTCTAGTGTGGTTGTGGCAGTAATGATAAGCTGTAGATGTGAGGAATGAAAGCAAGGTTTGGAGATATGGGCGGGGTTTCAAACGTCAATGTTTATTTCAGCCAGATGGGTTACATAAATAGTTAGGGAATCTTGCCTCAGCTGCTTGATTTACCTTGCTTGTTTGTTAATGAAACCAATCAGGCAGTGCCAGGACCTGAGCTTGTTTTGCAGAAGTAGGAGTGTTATCCCTAGTCTTGGATACCCTGAGCATGGGAGAGATGTGCTGGAACCATTTGGGATAACCAGCTTTTCCTGTGGAGGATGGATTACTGCCACTGGTTATTACCTAATGGAAGGAGGGTTGTTACATCCACAAACAAAAGGAGAAGAAAATGGAGACAGTGATAAAGCCAGTTTGCTATGGAAAAAAACCCCACTTTGCTATGGAAAGGTATGAATTGTTAAGAGCAGAGTAATTATACTAATGAATAGACTGCCAAGATTTTTTTTTAATCTTTCATTGCTGGGATTTGAATGCTAAAAACAAACATCCTCTAGAAGTGAGTCACTGGAGTTTTGCAGCTTCTCCTGGAGACTTTGAGTCTGCTGACCTGAAGTGGAATTAAACTGTGCAGCCTTATTGCTGATGGAGAAAGAAATGAGACAGCACTGAGCATACGACATATGGATAGAGATAAAGGTATATCTTTATGTGGATAAATCAAGTTTATAATTTCAAATTTTAAAAAAAGACACCCAACTGAAAAAACTTTACTTAATGTTATTTTTTGAGTAAAATCTGGTTTCAAAGCCTAATGCACTGACAGCATACAAAGCAATGTTCTGAGTTCAGGCTTGACATTAGAGTGTGTCTTAGGCACTTTCCAAATATGAAGCTATTTTATAATCCCTGATAACTATCTTGAGCTGTAACAGCCTTCAGTGAAGCACATGTCCAGGAACCGCCCTGGATCTGGGCTGTGCAAGGAAATGAATGAATGGGAGGAAATGAATGAAATTAACAGCAAGAGCTGCTCTCCACACTGCATCTGAAAGACTGTGGCTTCCCTCAGTCATTAGTCATGAGAAGCTGCTCCTGAACTCACGCCAGTGAGATGTATATAATTTATATGATGTAGTTGAAGTTTATACTGCTAAAAGGTTGAATTACAAATTACTCCCTCTGGACCACAAATTCTGGGCTTCTGACTGCAGCTAAATTATTGCAAGGGGCTTCCTAGCTAGGACAGGCATGGAGACATTTGAGGCTTTTCCAGGATGATAATTGTATTGCCAGGTCCAGGGGGAAGGTGCCTGGGAATGGGTTATTGGAGGGCTCAGCTCTAGGGAGGTATATGCAGGACCCAGAAAAATAACCAAGAATCATTAAATAATGGAATAGTTTGCATTGGAAGAAACCTTTAAAGGTCATCTAGTCCAACCCCCAAGAAGACTTGGATGCAAGTGTAAAAATTTCTGTGTATGACATGACAGGTACAAAAAGAAAAAAAAAAAAAAGGAAAAAAACAGGGAAAAGGGGAACATGGCACATCAGCAGAATGGTAAAGCCAAAACTCAAATATTCTGCATACCCCAAACCTAAATAGCTCAGGAAGAGGAGCCATCTCTGCTGTGGTGCAGAGAAATTTAAAGAGCTCTTCTTCAGGGGCCGATCCCAGGAGCTAAATCCCACTAATCCAAGGGCAGAGCTTTAAGATGCCATTCCTGCAACTGCTGGGTTAGATTGGAGTACCATCTGTACTGAGACAGTTCAGTGTGAGGCAGGCTTGGACCTCGGCAAGACCTTCAAGGAACTAAGGGCTTGGGAGGTTACAGCCCAAGCTGTGAAACCCTCAGGAGAGGAATGGCCCTCACCAAAAGGGACAGAGGAAGATTTTGGCAAGGCACAGAGGATCCCAGAGCACCCACCCAGCTGGAATGGCCTGTGCACACAAGGATTTGAAGGAGGTGGGCACCAAATCCTGGGAAGCTGACCCTGCATCACCTATCCTCATGGTGGTACCCACATCCAAGGACAGCCACTGACACTGGAGAGAGGCTGCTCTGCTGCAGGTGGCTCCTTCTGGAGGTCTCCCTCCATCAGGCAGAGGAACTGTGGGTGCATTTACAGCACGTGGTGCCCAGCAGTGCTCTGTGCTGCGTGTCCCAGCCCCTGAGCATCCAGGATAAAAATACTTTCCCAGTAATGAGCAGGTAAGCTGGAGTAAGGGGTCTGCTATTTTTAGAGCACAAAGTTGCTGGGATCAGCAAAGTTTTCTAAGCCATGGGGTGACACTGCAGATGGAGAGGAGCGTGCTGTGGCTTTGCTATTTCTGTGCTTGGCTGTGAAGGGGAAGATTGTGATTCAAAAAAACCCCAGAAAACACTATGGCTCCTAATATTTAACCAGGAATATTTGAAGCCAAGAGTGTACACAAAGCTTTTGACCTGACCGTTATTTAGCAGTTCTTTATCTAAATTCAAATCATAATACTCCTTTTCCCTCATTTTCTGATTATCTATTTATCCACCTTTTAATTTGCCAGATTTAAGAGACTCTGAGTTGTCCTTGAAAAACTTTTCCAGAATATTTTAAAATTGTATGCACATACATACATATGAATATATGTGTGTGTGTTTTTTGTCTTTGTATGGGCTCTGATTCATATTCACAACCCACTGAGGATTTTTTGAGGGAAGCTGATGGCCTAGCCCATTTTACCTTTTAATTTTCTTATATAGGTGTTTGTCTGTGTGACTTTGAAACTATCTTTCTTAGGAACCAGAGGCACAATATATCCATAGGTTGTACTTACTGCTGCAAAAAAGCAGACTCACTCTTCGCTGCCTGGTTTCAGAGTGTATTGCAAAGCATATGAATATGTTTATGTAAGTGTGCATTTAAAGGGCTATGGCACGTCTGACACTGGTTGGACACTTTTCTGCGTGGTGAGGTGGCTCGTATGGTGCATGTCCACATGTCTGTGTGTGGGTTTGGCTGCTCAAAGACTTGTGCCTTGACAGCTGCTGTGAAGCTTGGGCTGACTCAGCTGTATCCACATGCACGGAACAAATACATATGGTGAAAGGCAAACGTAATCTACTTTCCTTCCAGCATCTGGTAAGGCTCTGCCTGGCTTCCTGAAGAACTTGGTGCAGATCTACCCACCCGTGAAACAATGTCATTTCTCCTGTGGTGTCCTAACAACTTCTTCTGGGTGCTGTCAAGGCACATCAGAGTGCATCACTTTAACACCGGAAATTCATTCAAGACATTTATCCAGGCTCTCTGGTGGCTGCTCTTTGGAATAATCCTACTTTGTTCCCCAGCACATTGCTCTGTCTTTAAAATTGGACTGCTTGGACCCTGGAACTGTGACCCCTTCTTTTCCAAAGCCTTTCCCCATGTGGCTGCCAGGTTAGCTGTGGGACGAATAAGCAGAGACCCTTCACTAGATCTTGGCCACCGACTGGATTATGTGATCCTGCAAGAAGAATGTGAGACACCAAGAGCTCTGGTTAGATTTGTTGACTTTGGAAAACTTTCCTCAGCTTTCATAGGCCCTCTAAACCCTGGCTTCTGTGAGGTGGCTGCACATTTAGGGGAAAACTGGAATAAAGCTATTTTCTCATGGATGTGCATCAATTATAAGCTGGATTCCACCATCCACCATAATGCATTTGCAAGAACCCTGCCCTCTCCAATCCAAATTTTGCTTACAATAATGAAATATTTTAAGTGGGCTCATGTTGGCATCATTGCATCCAATGAGGATATTTGGATGTACACAGCCAAGGAGTCAGCAACTGTGCTCAGGAACCATGGGCTACCTGTAGGTATTGTTACATCCATGCATAAGGGAGAAAAAGGCATTGAAGACACCTGGAACAAGATTAAAGAAATTAATAACATTAAAAGTAAGTGCTTTGAGTCTTGTTCCTTTTTTTAAAAATTTTCCCCCCAGGGTAGGACTGCATTGCTGCCCAATGGCCATACTTTAGAGAATGAAAACTTAGTGATTTAAGTAAAGAAGAGTTTGATCTTAATGTAGACAGGACTTCATATAATAGAATGCTGGGCATTTTGTATGTGATGAAGATAGACCAAAATCATCTACTACAACCTGAAAGATTGAGTCCAGCTTGTCTGAAAAAAACCCCAATAGATGGTTCTCTGTGCTTGGCTTGTGTAAGGAGGAGTTTATAGGAAGGTTTTATATTAATGGTGGTTTGTATTGTGGAATATCAAAAATCAATGTCAATATAAAAAATCTTGCTTTGATGCTGTGTCCTGTATTTCAGATCTCCCCATCCCCATGGCTCCATGGCATTTTGCAGGAAAAGGCACAGACTTTGGGACAGTCAGGCATGGACCAGATGTTTAAACACAACACAGTGTCTGACCTAAAATCTGTATATTTGTTGGCAGGGTGAGCATGTGGAGGTTGGGCACTGCTTACAGCTACAGGGTGTCTGTCAGCTCAGGCACACAGAGGGGAAAGCTCAAGTCTTAGTCAATGACAGCGATGACCACAACTGCCCATCATCTTGACCTGTGCCTCACTTCTGTCAAAACTTCTCTCCATTCCTTCTTTACAACTCCAGAAATGGTTAATACTCACAACCTCCTTTATTAGGTGTTACAGACCTCTAGAGGTTGAACAAAATAGGTGTGACTCTCAGCTTCCTCAGCAAACAACATCAGAATCTGACCTGATAGAGTAGTTCAGACAGATCTTTTATTGGGGGGGGAAAGAGCTATTTTGTGTTGAAAACCCCAAACAGATTACTAACACTCTCCGCTGTCCTTGTGTTCCAGTTATACTCCTGTGCATGCATTCTGTTCTCGTTGGAGGTCAGGAACAGGCTGCCTTGCTCACAAAAGCTCTGGAAATGGGACTAGCAGATGGAAGATACATTTTTATTCCATATGACACTTTGCTCTACAGTCTTCCTTACCAAAACAACTCATTCAGTGTCTTTGATAATGACAGCAAGCTCCAGGAAGCTTATGATGCTGTGCTGACCATCACACTGGAGTCTGGAGAAAGGACTTTCTATGATGCATTCAGGGAAGCTAAAGAAAGTGGTGAAATAATCAGGGATTTAGAAGCCACACAGGTAAATATTCTTTCTCTTGGGCTTTTCTGGGACCTTTCAATAGGGAACATGAGCAATACAGAAAAAGTACAGGGAAGAGTCAATCCAGCCTGCACACTTTCATTTTGAGAAAAATACTTTCACTTTGAGAGAAATTTCAATGTGGTCTGCACTCATCTGGAAAGATCACATTTCCGAGATGTCTGGCAATATAACTCACTTGGTTCAACTGTAGGACCATGATGGGAATTCAAGAGAAAGGGACTGTATCTGAGGCTCTCAGATTTGGTTTGCTGTGTGCTAGATGTAATGGACTTGAGTTGAAGAGGTATCTCTTAGGGTGGATGAAGTCCATGGAGTTTGTAGGCATTCAAAATAAGATGCCCATATGATTGAGAATTTGAGGGGATGAGATAGACTAAAGAAATACTGAATGCTTAAGGCCATTGCTGTTGCATTCTTCTTAGCACTATAGTCAAAGTTATTCTTTGTCAGCACAATTATCTAAAAGTCACTGGTAGCCTATTAAAAACCAAATCAGTTTTTACCTTGAGAACATTTACAAGAATTGGCAAATCTTGTACTGGTGAAGAGATGCGGGATTCAGCTGAGCTATACTTCATATCTCCCTATGACATCTCAAAAAATTACAAGTACTTTTAAGGCATAATTTATCAGATCTGCACGGATCTACTTTAGAAGGAGATGAATCATGTCTTGAAAGCATTAATTTCTTTCCCTTCATTTTAATGAGATCCCAGGTTAACTGAGTTGAGTGCCAGGTTCTTCACTGCAGATATCTACATCTGATCAATTAATCCCACAAATGTCAGATTCTGTGGCTCCCAAGAGCACTCCTCATTTTTCTCACAGGTATATGGCTATAATCTCTCTTCACCCACCAGCTGTGAATGATCACATGATTGCGAAAGTCACCATTTGTGTTAAAGGCTCCTAAATCAAGTCTGGCATGGAAGGGAGCAGTGCAAACAGAAAAGGCTCTGTTACCCCACAGAACAAGTTTGCTGTGGCTCTGTTGTGGGATTTTTGCATCTTTGGGACAAATAATATTCTGACAGAAAAAAACAACTCTTTGAGCATTACACTTTTCCTGTCTTGGTATGGAGCCTCTGACTCTGATCTCCTATTTGTAGAAGATGTTTTAGTGTAATGTTTTCAGGCAGATAAATTTGTGATAAACTTCAGGCAAACATCAGGCTCAGAATCCTGGCTTTTCCCATCATAAGGCAATTTCGTGTGGTTTTAAAAATATTTTGAAATTGCATTTTGGGAAACCATCATATAAAAAGACAGACATTCAAAGTCATGCATATATTTGGTCTACCTTCAACCTGAGATTCTTCAAACCCATTGCTTTGTGAGCCTCAATATTCTGGTGTCTCAGTATTTGAGTTTACAACTTAGCCAGGGGGAAAATATGTTTGCCACCAATCTCAAACTGAAGGTTAGGAGCAGTTCATCCTCAATTTCTCCTGTGTTTTTAGGTTTCTCCACTCTTTGGAACAATTTATGATGCCATTTACTTCATGGCAACGGCTATGGACAGTGCAAGGAGAAAAGGAGTCAGAGCCTCAGGAGCCAACATAGCTGAGCACACAAAAAACTTCAGCTTCCCTGGATTTAGTCACCAGGTAGAGACAGATGGCAGTGGGAAGGGGCTGAACAACTATGTGATACTGGACACAGATGGTCATGGGAACCAGCTTTACCCAACCCACCTGCTGGACATGTCTTCAGGCTCTGTGCTGTCCCTAGGCCAGGCCATCCACTTTCCCAATGAAATTCCACCCAAACAAGACGCCAGCTGTTGGTTTGATCCAGATGTTCTTTGCACTGAAGGTAAGAAAGGAAAAAAGAACCAAAAATAGGGTAAAATGGCACTGAGTTCATGCTTATCATTTCTTTCATCTTTTCTCTCACTCCAAGTGATTACCTCCTTAAATTAGAACTCTCCAACCAGAAAAGTCTAAATTCAAGAATCTAATATATGCTGTTTGTAATGGGAGTCCTGTGCAGAGGTAACACCATCGATCCACAATACTCTCTTATTGCTTGTTAGGTCACAGAATAATAGAATCATTATGGCTGGAAATGACCTCTAGGATCATCAAACCCTTAACCTACCACTGCCAAGTCCACCATAAATATCACATCTACACAATTTTTTTCAGCAATTCCAGTGATTAATCCCACTACTCTTCTGGGCCAATAAGGTTGTTACCACTGTTACATGCTTGAAATGTTTCCTGGGTCTAACACTCAACACCTGCCAATATTAATAGTAACCATTATATAACAGAGGCTCCACCCAGCGCTGTGTCTCTGTCCTTCTGGGGGACAGGACACTTAAAGGATTTGCCTTGAAGACAGCCTAAGAGAGCTGCACAGGAGCAGATACTCTCAGCATCCTGCCTGTTAACTCCTGCTTCTTTATCCAGCAATGAGGAGGGAAGGACCATCGGAGCTCATCTCATTGAGAAAAAATGATAATCATTACTCAAAATAATTCAAGTTATTATAGATAACAGATATAGTAATCAAAGGCCTGGGGGCAGAGATACCTGTGCTGCTTCCCAGGTTTGTCAGACTGGGCACTGGGTTTACCTATTGTTTTGGATTTGAGGCAACTGTGCTGCAGTTTTAAAGTTCACAGGGAAGACAGCATCTCAGGGTAGGGTACTTAATCTCCTCTTGACATATTTACTTATAATACTAAGCATTTACACCTATTGCTCCAGGATATGAATTAAACAGACGAAATTAACCACATCTGTGGAATATTTCATTCAGTAGCTGAGAAAACCATACCCCTTGGCTTAGCCATAACTGAGCTGACACATAAATCAGTGTCACTCTATGAAAATTGGAGATGTACTGATCTTATAGCAACTGGCAAGCAATAGAAAAGTATAATACTATCATATATCTAATTTTGCACTGCCTCTAGGAACAACATAGCAATTTAACATCTCATTGCAGTCTGTGGAAAAATCCCACTTATTTTGAGAGAGGTCAGATTTTATGTTCATACCTTTACAAAAGCATAAAGCTTCAGGCATTTGTCAATTAAACAGTAATTTATTATGATTTCTAGGATTTCAGAGACTGAACTTTATGGCTAGAATTAAATACAAGCCTCGCTCTAGCTTTTGTATGAAGTTAGGCTTGGAGGGGTGTTGTATGTGAAGTTGTCAGGCTGCTGTGCTTCCTGACTCCAGGTTCACCAGGAGCAGGGCTGAGCTGGTGTTGCCAGGACACAGGCACACACACACACCTCAGACACAGCCAGTCACTGGCAGAGTAACACATGCAGGAGAGTTATGTCTTTACAGGCACCACTACCCACAACCAGCACTGCTGGGACATGGACATCAGAAATGGGCTGGTGCTGCCCTTATGCACCTCATAATTAGGCTCCAAGCCTGTTACCAGATCTCACAGCCTCAGCTCCTGCAGACTCACAAATGCATCCTCTGGTAGATGGTCCAAACCTNACATGTAGTGAAATCCACAGCTTCCATGGACAGCTTCTTCCTGTGTATGTGTGAGGACAATCAGGGCCTGGGGGCCTAGACTGAAGCAGTGAAATTTCAGCTAAAATGCTCTGCTTTTTCCTGAAACAAATACCAATTTTNCCATCCCTCAAACTCTTCAGTCTGTGCAGGAGCTGACTCCAGACTTGTGGTCTCTCATGGGTTGCAGGCTCCAGGACTTACTTCCCTGTTAGTTAGATTGATGTTAAGTCTGTAAATATCATACACAGTCAGAGAGCACAATTACCCAGGAAAAAAACGTCGATGGGGTTAAGAAGGTGAGAATGACTACACTGATCAAGTGCAGGATTTGCCTGGAAAAATTGCACAACATGTTTGCATGTGACCAGCATTCTCATTCTCTCACATACTTGAGCATTCCTGGCCCTTTTTATCTCTCCCTTTACCCATGTTTGCCCTTTCCCCTAAAGACCCTGCAAGAAGTTTCATGTACTCCCACAGTTCCCTTGAAGCATCCCCTAATCACTTTAACTCAATCCCATAAATTCCCCCAAGCATGCTGTAAGTTTGCTCTTTCCCATAAGCTCATAATTAGCTTACTTTCACTTCTGGTTAGTTCTGAAGTATGTGTGGGTTGGGAGGGACCTTTCAAGGCCATCTATTCCAATTCCACACCAGACCAGGTTGCTTAAAGTCCCATGGAGCCTGATTTTGAACACTGCCAGGGATGGGGCATCCACAGCTTCCATGGACAGCTTCTTCCTGTGTATGTGTGAGGACAATCAGGGCCTGGGGGCCTAGACTGAAGCAGTGAAATTTCAGCTAAAATGCTCTGCTTTTTCCTGAAACAANAGCTAAACTGCTCTGCTTTTTCCTGAAACAAATACCAATCTGCAAAAATGCATTCAGCTTTCACTGGAAATCTCTTGCTCTCAGTGCTTGCAGATAGGTGCCAGTGTAACATAGAGTTGTGAATCTCATCAACCCAAATTTCTCCATGTTTGTTTGCATTTATAGATCTCTGGATACAAACAAAATAAAATAAAAAAATTAGAAAACAGAAGAGACAGACAAAGCAAACAGTTCCCACTGGAATTTAGCTTATGCTGTCATGGCAGTTTCCCTTAGCTCTCTAGTAAACACATTCATCAGCAAAGTATCTGTCTCCAGTACTTTCTGCTGATGGATGTGTTGAGGAGAACATCAACCTTCTGCTGCTGCTCCTCTTCTTCTCTTTTCAGCATTAGAAATCTGCAGCAGAGAATGAAAGAGCTCAGATGGGCCAGTGACTCACCCTGGCCGTTGGTTTGGTACTACATGATAAAGATTTTTCAGCATTTCAGTTCCTCAAGAGAAAAGGGACAAATGTTAAAAAGTTATGAACTTTGCAGAAGCTTCTTCTAAAACTTAATACTCCTCTGTGAGTCTATTTATTTACTTGAAAAAAACTAATTTTCCACTGATCCAGAGCTCTAAGTCTGGTTTAGAAAAAAAAAAGTACATGGAAATAAATAATTAGCCTAGCTGAAGTCTTATGTACGCCAAGTTAGTAAGTATTTGTGTATTCATAAATTAATATTGCATTAAAATTGTCTGCCAGAATTCTCCTGGCTGAATATTTGAGTTGGTAACCCAATGGCCTAATATTGATGTTTTTAATATTATTGCCTAAATCAAAATGATTTTCTAATTCACTGATTCTTTTCCCACCTTTGCACAGGGATTGAGCCTGCAGTCATTTTGTTGGGAGTAATGCTGTTATTTTTCCTGGTGTTGTGTGCTGTGGGCCTGGCTTCTCTCATCAGGTGAGAATTGCAACATGTATTTGAGTTGGTGTCACTTTTAGCTTCTGTGTGTGGCTTGTGCTTTAGCCAGCAGTTTAGACTATGCACACGCAGACGGTCTGATTTTGCTCTTGGCTCTCCAGCCACATATCTATTCACATTTGTGGTGTGTTGGTCCTGGCACCATGCCAGACATCCACCAAAGACATTCTATCTCTCCCTTCCTCAGCTGAACAGGGGAGAGAAGATACAACAAAAGGCTCATGGGTCAAGATGGGGTCAGGAAAAGATAATTCATCAATTACCACAACAGCCAAAATGGACTTGATGTGGGGAAATTAAATTTATTACCAATCAAATCAGAGTCAGATAATCAGAAATAAAATCTTAAAAACACCTTCTTCCCATCTCTCCCTTCTTCTCAGGCTTACCTTACATCCAAATTATCTACTTCCTCCTCACCAGTGGCAACGGGGCCAGGGAATGGGGTCTGCAGTCATTTCATCCCACATAGCCTCTGCTTCTCCTCGTCCTGAGGGGAAGGAGTCCTCACACCCTTCCCCTGCTCCAGAAGTCTATTGCTGGAGGTTTCTGAAGCATTGGGAAGGTGGTTATCACTTTGAAAGTGCAAAGGATGACATATAAACCAAAGACAAGAATGACCTAGAGTAAGAAAACTACTTGGTTTCAACCCTTATGGNTGGGGCTGTTTTAAGGAATTCCTGTCCCTTTTCCAGCCACCAGCTCAGCCATGGCATTGCTTCAGGGACACACCATGAAGGAGAGACAGCATTCCATGGGGAAACTCGGGAAAACAACTCATGGAGCCTTTTGTGCAGAGAACTTGCTGGAGCAGAGCGTGCACGTGCACGTCTGGAGCAGGCAGGGATCTGCCCGTGCAGGGAGCACGCAGGTTTTTTATAAGGCAAACCATGGTGCAGGACTTCCAAAATCTGACCTGTTTTTCAGCTCTGTGCTGGTGCACAGTGTGCAGCAAGGGTCTAAAAGCTTCCAGAAACTCAGCTTAGACCCAGCGGGTTTAAAATGGCCTTCTCCTCTCCCCAGGCTCCAGTATTCTTAATCTCAACTCTTTTTAGTCTTTGACACATCATTAAAGTGACAGTTCAAGAACAGCTCCGAGATCAAAGGGCTGCAGAGCTTCTCTCGTGTTGCAATGCTTTCGGCAACTCTTTCTCCAGGCCTGCTCCTTCCCTCCCTCCCTCCAGCCTCTACAATTAAGTAAATAAAAGACAATTTTTCTGCCTACTCTATTTGTAAGCTCTTCCACAAGCACCAAGCTGTGCTTGGGAGACTTGGTCATGAGAAAAGATTTATGGCCATCTGCAAGCAAAGAAAAGGTCCAGCATGATTCAGGCAATGATTTATATCAGGAAGGGCCATGTCTGGAGCTAAATTTAAAGCACAGCATGGTCTGAGTTGAAATGTGGAAGCTCTGATCTTAGCTCTGTCAGGGATCTGCTGCATGATCTTAAATGAGTCACTCCACTCTCTTTGCTTAGCTTTTGGCAGAGGGATGCTTTCTTCCCTGCTTAGGGAGAGGATGTGATTTATCAAGCAAGGTTTTTCAGATGGACTTGCGAAAGGTACATAAGGGATGATTTTTTTCACGAGGATGAGTTGGGTGGCTTGGGACAGTGTCTTTAGAGAAATATTATAAAATGTCATTCCGAGTAAAACCTGTGGTTATGTGGCCAAGGCTTCCTCTCACCTTCAAGAAGCCGTCTGTGCTCTTCTAAAATGTCCAGAATTGTGTGTGCTCTTCTAAAATGTCCAGAATGATACATGGGGAGGAAAAGTGAATTGTGGTGATTTAGGGTTATTTTATGTGGTGGTGTCCTTCTGCAGTAGCATTAGCAAATGTCATCCTGTTGTCCACCTCATCCAGGAAACACTTAGGAAAGTGCAGATCAGTCATCTGCTGTAATGTTAACAAAATTCCTTAAGCAAAAGAAGTGACACTCAGGGCAATGGAGGAGCTTTTTCTCCCCTTTTCTGTTCCTGGTTGAGGAGTTTTTGACTGTCTAATAGATAACTGCTGCTTTGTGCTCAGTGTTAGACCCTGATGTCCATTGACACAAGGGATCAAAATGATGAGGTGTGATGTCACATGTGCCATACTGCTCATCGCGTGTGGCTTTTCTCTCTGTGTAAACCCGTGACCATTACAAGGGCACATCTTGCTCTGTGCTTCGTGATGCACCATGCTACAATATAGACATTCAGACAGCATGTTTAGACAGTAACTTGTGTCCAGGCAGCTCTTATAAATTAACTACAGTTCAGCTTCAGTCCCTAAGAAAGTCTGGTGTGCCTAAATGTGGTTTGCTTATGACCAGACAAGCCAGACTAATAAAACTTGTTTTTGTCTCCTAATGGAGAATTATTTGGGATATGACAAATAAAAGCAAGAAGAGCAAAATATGCCTTACATACACATCCAATTAATATTTGTAAGCAGATTAAATGCAGTTGTCTATTTTGATAAGACTCTTTGAAATGATAGCTTTTGTTGCTATCCATGTTGAAATGGGAAATTAATGACTTGGGATTTGGGTCCAAGCCAAGGCATTGTGATTTGTCCACTGCTTTCAACAATGCCCATCCCCACTCCCACACCATTTTAAACCTTAAAGATCATCTAGTTCCAACCACTCTGCCATGGACAAGGACACCCTCAACTACACCAGGCTGCCCAGAGATCCATTCAACCTGGCTTTGAACACTTACAAGCAGTACTATCCCAGTCTCCTAAGACCAGAAAATGGCCTTGACCACTTTTGATTTGCTGGCATTGTCATTGCCTCCATTGACCCATTCCCCTTGTCTG
>VZTT01065881.1:114729-140921 GCA_013400855.1 Buphagus erythrorhynchus
TCTCTCATCCTGTCTCCATAGCAGAGGTGCTCCAGCCCCCTGATCATCTTCATGGCCTCCTCTGGACCTGCTCCAACAGGTCCATGACCTTTGAATGTCAGGGGCCCAGAGCTGGATGCAGCACTGAAGGCAGGGTCTAATAGTGCAGGGAATCCTCCAGATGTGGGGAATTCAGAGGAGGTGTGAACTGGCTACCTACCTGGAGTGGGTTGACCCTGGCTGGCTGCCAGGTGCCCACTCAGTTGCTCTATCACTCTCTTTCCCACTGGGACAGGGGAGAGAATAAGAGGGAGAATGACCAGCAGGGTGAGATAAGGCAGTTTTATGGCAGCAAAAAGAAAGAAAAAACTGGAGACCTGTGCACGCAAGAGCTAAGAGAGGAAAAAAGGTCAGTCTCTACTTCCCATCAGCAGCAACGTTGGGACACTTCCTGGGAAGCTGGGCTTCTGCATGCATAACAGCTCCTCCAGAAGGCAAACATTGAAAACTCACAAATGCTCCCCCTTCCTCGTCTCTCCCTTAACTTACATATCTGTGCTGATGTCATATGCTATGGAATATCCCTTTGGCTAATTTGGGTCAGCTGGCCTGGTTGTGTCCCCTCCCAGGATCTTGCCCACACCCACCTCCTTTGGAGAGGGGAAGGGATGTCAGAAGGACACTGCTGCTTGGCAGTAGGCAAAACACTGCTCTGTTATCAACCAGACCCATCCAGCTACCAATGCAAAATACAGCTTCTAAGGGCTGTGAACTTTACCTCAGTCAGACCCAATACATCACCTAAAATTGATAACCATGACTCTCCAACTCTTTCAGGCAGAGTATCTTGAACAATCAGCTTTTCAGGGGTCCGAACAAGATAATACTGACCTTGGATGACCTTGTCTTCATCAACCCAGAGCTACATAGAAAGGTGAGTCCTTCTACTTCTGAAAGGAATCTGGTGGAACACTCTGGAACAGATTTGCTGTGTGGTATTTTCATACTCATGGAGCCCCTGAAGGGTCATTTCACTTCTTCATGTCATTTTCCCCTGCATATTAGAAAATTTCCCATATGCTGAGTGCTTTTGAGTCTCAGATTAGATGTCAGAGCTTTTATGATGATGCAAAATAGTAGCCTTGACTATGTTTCTTCTAGCTGCCAAGGCTTATTCCTTGTTCTTGAGGTTGGATGGTGCACCATAGGGCATGTCCAAAAAGAAAAATCATCTTACCCTCCAAAATAAAGTGTCTGCATTCAAATATATTGGGAACCATTCCTGGTCCATTCTGGCTCATACCCAGAGCTGATGATCTGCTGGGGGATGATCCCATGATTTCCTTACCCCAAAATCCCTGCTGCAAGGCAGAGCTGGAGTGGAAGTTCCCCCAAAGGTGGTAGTTGCCTAGCACCTGCTTTCCTTGCCTTCCAGAGGCTGACCTTGGACAGTCTGACTGATGCAAACAGCATAGCAGTCAAGAGCAGAAGCCTGAAATCCGTAACCCGCTCCGCTTCCTTGAAAAGCGCTGTTGCCACCCATGAAACCTCCAATGTGGCTTTGTATGAGGTAGGTAGGGACCTCATGCAGCCTTCTTTCACTGCTTCTGTTCACTGGACTGCTCCAGGGGGGAAATTATTTGGCTGCAGTACTGTAGGTCACAGAATGGAGGTAGTTTGAACAAACCCTAAGTATGAAAATAAGTTACTCCCAAGCATGGACTTAGCAGTGTTTAAGGTGACTCTGTCCCAGCCCTCACCCTGACACTTGGAGTCATGTGGGATGGGAAATATTCAACATATATAGGTAACATTGCCAGTTTGGTCCTGTCAGAGGAGTCACCACCTAAGGTGGTGGCACCATGAAGAACCTTTCTTACAAGACAACCTTTATTTGGTGACATCTCTAATAAGGAACTTTCTTACAAGACAGGATCCAAATACACGAATGGAAGCTCAAATTCCCTTTTGTGGCAATAGGACTGTATGGAGCTTAAGCAGAGGCAATAGCCAAGAAAACTCACCCCATCCATCAGCTCTTTCCTGAAAATGCAGCTTTTTGAAAAAATGGCATGGTAACTTTTCCTGGGGTTAATGATCAAGCATTAATGCCAGAGAAAAACTCTGGCCAGTGTTATTTTCCTTTTTAATCAATTTATTACCATTTATTAGATACTAAGACACCTTCTGGGTATGAAGTTGTGACCCAGGTGAAGGTCCTGCCTCATCCCTTTTGCGAGGGTTTGCTGTGGATAATTTTATTTGGGTTCAGTATATAAATTATCTGTTTCCAAGAACATTAGAAAATCCCCAGCCACTTTCAAAGCCAAGGATCTGAAATTCAGATCTGGATCCCAATGTTAACCGTTGCTCAGATTTGCTCTCTCATTCACCCGNGCCTGTATTGGAATTAGGGGACTGGAACTTCTCTCTTAAGAGGAAAGGTTGAGGGAGTTGGGCCTGTTTAGCCTCAAGAAGAGACAACTGAGAGAGCACCTCACTGATGTCTTTAAATATTTGAAGGGAGGATATCAAGAGGACAGAGCCAGGCTTTTCTCAGTGGAAAAGAGGCAGAAGGCAGAAACTGGTTCACAGGAAGTTCCACCTGAACATGAGGAAGGACCTTGCTGTGCAGGTGACCAAGCACTGAAACAGATTGCCCAGGGAGGATGTGGATTCTTCCTCACAGGAGATACTCAAGAGCTGCCTGGGCACAATCCTGTGCAATGTGCTCTAGGACAACCTTTCTTAAGTAGGGAGGTTGGACTATGGTGCATCATTGGTTTCTTCCAGCCTTAACTGTTCTCTGATTCTGTGATTGTGGACAGGGAGACCGGGTGTGGCTGAAAAAATTTGAGATGGGAGCAGTTCACAATGTGCGGCAAAGCTCCACCAGCATCTTAAGGAAGGTAGGAGTAAGGGATGATGATGTGGAGGGAAGGTTTCTCAGGGGATGTTTTTGGCTTCAGAATGTTTTTGCTGTCCTTGTCTTGTGTTTACACATTAAATCATGCATTGTGGTTGTCAATGAGTCTTGTCTGATGAAACGTGATAGAATGGACCATGCACGACTGTATCTGACAAATTTACCATAAATCCATATGTCAGTCAGCAACTTGTAAAACCCCACCCTAGACCTGCCACTTCCAAGCTGGTGCAGTGTTAAATGTACAACGAATCCTTCAAGTGACCTTGTCTGCAAAGGCAGAGTGATTTGGGGAACTCATCCCTGCACAGTGTGAGGCACTGGTAGATATTTTCAGGTATTATATGTTGACAGTGTGACACAGTCATGGTTGTGCATTTCTCTGAAGTTTGCTTTGTGTTTCCACCTAAGTTGCCTCTCAGATGCTTATTTTGGTCTTCAATTTTATTGTTACAAAAGAGAAGAAAAATACTTGTTTTCCAAATTCAAGGCCATTAGTTGTTGGCAGCTACTGCTAACATAGCAATGGCATTTTTATGCAACAAAAGCAACAAAAGCAACAAATTTACCAGAGCATGTCTCCAAAGACTCCATTGATGGATGACTTCGGACTCTAGGTATGGTAGTACTTTCCAGTTCAGAGCAAGATCCACATGATGAGCTGAATCTACCCCAGCATTTTGGCATAGTGAAAGATTCGATCCAGTTTGTCTAAACAAAACACAAACTTCTGCTTAGTTTGCTTTGCTATCTTGCTTTGTTTGTCTTAATGGATAGACAAAGAAAAACAAAGCTTGAAAAGAGTGTTGAGTAGCCAAAAATAAGCACCAGAGAGGTTGTTTGCCTTCCCATCCTTCTGTGGAAGGCTGTTTGGGAGTACAGGTGTGGAAAGGGTATCTAGTGATATCAAGAAGCTACCGAGCAGATGTCTGGCTGACCTGGTCTCACTGTGATTTACTGTCTTGTTTCAGATGAAAGATCTGCATCATGAAAATGTGAATCTGTTCCTGGGCTTTTTCTCCGATTGTGGCATCTTTGCCATAGTGACGGAGTACTGCTCACGAGGCAGCCTGGAGGACTTGCTGAGAAACGAGGATATGAAACTGGACTGGATGTTCAAGTCCTCCCTTGTGATGGATCTAATTAAAGTAAATCCATTGGTCCTTCTGAGGCATGATCTGAATGGGACTTTCATTATGACTAAGATGTTTCAATCAGAACGCTGGGGTTTTTTATAATAACACAGGGAAAACAAATCTGGATGTAATTGTATCAGTCTTTAAAGGAGACCTCTTATACTTATTTTGCTGCCATCTGAGAGAAGCACCATTTGGGGCAGTAGAACTATAACCACACAGCAGGACAAGAGGCTAAAACTACATATCAGGCTGCAACTGATCACCTAGAAAAACAGAATTTTGTGACAAATTAATTCTTTGCAAAGGCCCTTCTTTGTTGTAAATCAGAAATGCATCCACCATAGAACCAAACAGTATCTGTCCCCTGCCACAGGATGGCTGCACATATGATCCCTTTAGCAGCATTCACACTTCCAGTCATGTTCTATGTTTTCATGTCTTAATGGAGAATGACTAATCTGGGACAGGTGGATTCCATTCCAGAACCATTCTTGCAGTCTATGAAACACCTTCTGAACCTCCTTAAGGGAGATGGCTAGGGGCACCCAGCTCTTCCTTTCACCTAACTATTTCGTAACACTTGTGTCCACTTTCTTATCCTTGCCTAAAAGCAGAACTTCCCAGTCCAGTGAGACACAGAGCTACAGAGGGAGGCATCTGACTCTTCCTAAAGTTGTCAGATCTTTCCAATATTAACTTAGGGTCCAGACAAACCTATTTCATGATCCTAATCAATTTTTAAACTTCTCTCATAGTTCATTGTTTCGATCATTATTACTGCATTACTCCATTTGACGTAGAGGCAATGCTACTTTTGATGCCATCTGAGGTGACAAATTGGCTTGGCGTCTCTGAGTGCTGATGGGTAAGATAATGCTTAAAGATCAACCTGGATTTTTTTTCTGTGTTTCATAGGGAATCAGATATTTGCATCACCGAGA
Source organism: Buphagus erythrorhynchus (assembly GCA_013400855.1). NCBI lineage: Eukaryota > Metazoa > Chordata > Aves > Passeriformes > Sturnidae > Buphagus > Buphagus erythrorhynchus. The sequence goes on from VZTT01065881.1 coordinate 119,715, forward strand.
TTTTGCCCATGGACGTCTCAAGTCTCGTAACTGTGTTGTGGATGGCCGGTTTGTCCTGAAGATCACTGACTATGGTTATAATGAGATCTTAGAGGCACAGAAATGCCCCTATATTCAGCCATCCCCAGAAGGTAGGTGTGATGAGGATTTTTTTTTTTTTAATATTTGTCCATTGATTTAACATATGTTTGTCCTAATACAATATCAGGCCAGTGGCCACACAAGGATTTTCATGCTCAATCTCACTACGTCTAGTTTCTTCCATATCATGCATTGTTATAAGAAAGGGTAAGCAAAGGTTTGTTTCAGACTTCCTGAAAGTGAAGCGAATAGCAGAGTGACATGGTAAAGAAAATATATTTTACTGTAAGCAGTGACAGAACTTCAGCTTGTTGCAGTTGGAGAAGGACTGAATTGTCCTTGAAATCTTATCAGTACTGAATTTCTGTGACCAGTACGGCTTCACATGCTTAGACCCAATCCTATATTTAGAGTTTTATGTTTGCCCAAATGCAAAGACACTTTTTTTTCTTACAATAGGTAATCTTACTTACTTACTTACTCTGGATTTTTTTTAGAATTGCTCTGGACAGCTCCTGAGTTACTGAGGGACCCAGACATGTGCAGAAAAGGCACAATCAAAGGGGACATTTACAGCTTTGCAATCATCCTACAAGAAGTGATTGCTCGGGGTCCACCTTACTGCACATCAGAACTCTCAGCTGAAGGTAGGCAACTGCTACAGTATATTTTTAAGGCTTTGTTCAAAGCACATATAAAAGATCTGGCCAAGTCCCCTTATTAATCAGGCAATAATGTATTAGTCTCATGACCTTTCTCAGTGGCAGAAGTCTGCTTTCAACAAAACATCCATAATAAACATCAAAGTAGTTCTCATCATAGTCTTGGTACATGTCTCATTGCTGCTTTCACTGGGATCACGGTTCTGGGTACTCCCCAGGATGCTTCAGGCCTCTGCAGCACCTCCAGTTCCCTGTCCAAACTTGGACTTTTCATCACACTATGGGGTGAAATCTGATGGCAGAATTTCTCATAGCTTAGAAATTCCTTTGCTTCCCATTCATCAGTGTCATGGAGGCTGAAGTTTTTGAGTTGGACCCCTTGCCAGCATCCTATTTTGTCCGTCTGTCCATCTATTTGTCCTTAATCCTTTCCTTTTTAAAGAGACTCTCTCTTCAACAGAGGGGGAAGTGATGCATCCTTTTGCTTATGTATATCAGAAACAGCAAACAGGTGAATTCCTTAGGAGCTGCTCATGGTGCAACCATGTTGTGCATCCATGGGAAGAACAAACTCACTGCAGTCAGGGTCAGATCACAAGTGCTTAAATGGGGAGGAAGTGACAACAATCTAAAATTAGCCATTTTCAGTGACAGCCCATTCTCAACATATTTTAAGCTGGACAATCATCAAGTGAGGTATAACAATTCAGTGTCTGCTAGTTCAGCTGGAGAAATGGGGCCCTAACCTTTCTGTGCCTGGAGCTGCTGTCACAATGCAATGACAATGATGTTAATGATGTATCCCACTCTGTGAATCAGAGCTGGACCTATGATGTAGACTATGATGCAATTAGCAGGTTTCCCCCACCTCATCCCGCTGCAGAACCTCCAGCAAATGTTGAACACAGCTCAGTCCTGTTTTCTAACCTGATAAAATGATGAATTTGTACTCAATCCTAAGGAGCTTTCGCTTGTGGTGTGAACTTTAAAACAGTCTGGGGAAGGCATTTCCCCTCGGCTGCCCCAGGAAATATTGGGTCCAGATGTTTTGATTAGTTCATTTGGCAGAGTGTGGGGGAATGAGCCAAAGATCTTTAAAGTAAGCTGTCAATGCTGAAATGCTTTGGGTACTCACAGCAACAGCAGGACTCCTGCCAGAGAAAGAGGTTTTCACTCCATTTGACTACTCTGCACTGAGTAAAATAAGATTTCAAATACAGTAACTTTGGTGGGTATTAAAGGACTGACTTCTCAGGGTTTGAAAACCCAAGCCCAGTTCCTTACGAGCCTCATTTCTAGGAAGGGATCTCTAGACAGGGAGTCATTTCCCAGACATTGTTTTGAACTCAATCTCTCCCCCTTAACATACTTTCTGCTGTCTCCACTCCCATCAACCTCCTACGTCCTGGTTCCCAGTTTCTGATGAAGCATCAGAGGCTGGTATCCTTCCTGTCTGGCTCAGCCATAAGCCTCTGCTGTCTTAGAAGACTGTAGGTCCTAGTGGAGGGAGTCAGAAGCAATTTCATTAAATACAAGCCTGCAGGCTCACACATCCATCTGTCACGCATCCTTCCCCCATCCAGTCACTTTATCACTCATAACCTGGTTCTCTGGGGACAAGAAGGCAGATGAATCTTCTTTAAATCCTTCAAGAGACTCCTGATAGAGAAAAGCAGGAACCTCCAGCTTCATTTGGGCAGACACTGGGTGCTGAGGACTAAGTGCTATGGACACATGAAAGGATCCATATCCTTTGCCCCTTTCAAGGCCTTCCGTCTTACAATGTGCTTCCCATTCTTCTTTTTGCCACAGAAATTATAAAGAAAGTGAAGAAGCCCCCACCCCTGTGCCGCCCAAACGTAGCTCCTGAAGTAGCCCCCCTGACATGCATCCAGGTAATGAAGCAATGCTGGGCTGAAGCCCCTGAACGACGTCCAACCTTTGAGGAGGTATTTCATAAGGTCAGTAAATAAAGGAGCTGGTGTAATCCCTTTGTTTGTTCTTGGCAGGGAAGTGTTTTGTGGTTGTTTTGGGTTTTGGTTTTTTTTTTTGCTTTAACTCAGTGATTAAAGAATAAAGAAGTTGCAGAGCCCTAGGCTTGTCCTGACTTAGGGGTAATGAAGCAGCCTGGACATGGGCTTGATGTCTTCACAGTTGCAGTGTACCTGCAGAGATGGTCTCATGGAGATGAAAGATTTGTAAATTATGCAACTTCAGTTCAATTTTTTGGTTTTTTATGTTCTAAAGTGTTTAAATGGTGATTATAAGGAAAATTCGCCAGACTATTACAGACAAAGATACAACATTTGGCATAGGAGGTCTCTCAATTCCAGATTGGTGAAAGCTTGGAGAATATCCCAGGGAAGTAAGACTGTACCTGAGGCCTGTTTAAACAGCTTTCCCAGATATCTGTTACTGGCCAGTCTCATGGACAGGCACTGGCAAAATAATCCCCCTTTCTGATCAAGCAATGTAGTTCCTGTGTTCTTATGAGGTCATAGAATCATAGACTCATTAAGGTTGGAAGAGACTTCATCGATCATCAACCCCCTACCACCACCATGTACACTGTTAAACCATGTCCTCTAGTGCCACATCCACATGTTTCTTGAGCACTTCCAGGGATGGCAACTCCACCATTATCCTGAGCAGTCTGTTCAAAACAGGTTTTACAAACCCTTTCTGTGAAAAAAATTCTCAGTATCCAATCTAAACCTTCCCTGACACAACTTTAGGGCATTTCCTTAAACCAGGTAAACAAATATCCATAATTTTTACCTTTTGGTTCTATGAAGCTCTGAATGATTTTGAATCCAGTGGCTCTGCTGTTGAGTCTAAGGTAGCCTCTAAAGCCACAAATTATCTGAAAGTTCCAGCGTCCCAACTTCAGGTCAGGAGGAGAAAGCATAACTCAATGAAGAACTGGGAATGGAGGTGGCAGTACACATGCACGTCAGTGTGCAAAGATGGATTTAAGTCCAGTAACATGAAAAAAGGTTGTAAGTGTTGCTAGTACCCTGAACTTTGTGCCTCTGAATGCAAAGTTTTGCAAGCTACCCTAAAGATTGTTTATGGGATAAATGGGATTTCAAACTTGCAGCCTGACAAGACTCAGTAACAATGTACATGTTGACAACTACTATAAGGTTATATTTCATCTAACTCTCACTGACTGATGCAAATTCACCTTCTAATTCACCTTTTCCTTTATCCTTTAACTCTTGCCATTGAAAAAGCCAGCCTTTAGCACTGACACTTCAAAAGAAATGTTTGCTTTTTAGTCCTTTCCAAATTCAGGGTGCTACAGTGGTGTAAAGAGACAGACAAATAACTCTCCAGTTTGATTTTCCAGTTCAAAACCATCAACAAAGGAAAAAAGACCAATATCATTGACTCAATGCTCAGGATGCTTGAGCAGTACTCAAGCAACCTGGAAGATTTAATCAGCAAGCGGACGGAAGAGCTAGAGGTTGAAAAGCAGAAGACAGAAAAACTGCTGTCACAAATGCTCCCACCGTAAGTACTGGTACTTTAGGTGGTAAAAAAATCCCCAGGAAACCAAACCAAAAACACCCCAAAACAAACCCATAGCTAGTCTGGACAACACTCTTCCCTAGAGGTGAGCAACACTGTAGACCTGACCATCAATTTTGCAAGCACCTTTAAATCAGAAGTAAGAAACTCTAATCAATGCTGGTTACAGCCATATAGAACTTTCTATTTAGTGGACAATCTGAACACAGAAAAACAAGAGTCTGAGCTCGTGGGCATGCACTAGAAAAGGGTTTATTCCCTGCATTCTTTTTTGTGTTGCTCTTTCAGTTCAGTGGCAGAAGCCCTCAAGACTGGTGGCACTGTGGAACCAGAGTATTTTGACCAGGTGACCATCTACTTCAATGACATTGTGGGCTTCACATCCATTTCAGCCCTCAGTGAACCCATTGAAGTAGTTGACCTCCTGAATGACCTTTACTCTCTGTTCGATGCCGTTCTTGGAAACCATGATGTTTACAAGGTGAGAAGTAATTTTTTTCTGTGTTCCTTTCCATCTTTTTCAATTTCTATAGTTTTTTCTTAATGTAACGCTATTTGCTAGGTGGAGACAATTGGTGATGCCTACATGGTTGCTTCAGGGCTCCCCAAACGGAATGGAAACAAGCACGCAGCTGAAATAGCCAACATGTCCTTGGACATCCTCAGCTCTGTGGGAACATTCAAAATGAGGCACATGCCAGACATCCCCCTCAGGATACGGATTGGGCTGCACACAGGTAGGAAACAGCACCCACCTGCACCTGAGCATCAGAGAACTCCTCAACTGCATTTCCAACTCTGAATGCTTTCTTCATGCCTGCTCTCCAAAAAACACCCTTACAAGACAGTTTAAAATCTTCCACATCAACAAGGGAGTTGAAATGGAAAAACAAAATCCAGAGAGGGTTTGTGGAGGAAAGTGGCTTAGTACCATTTTAAGGAGAGATTTTGTATTCTGTCCTAGCCAGGAATTACATCTGGCATGTTAGTCACAAGGGTTTCATTGTATGGATAGCTCTTTAATGTGCCATAGGACCTTCAGAGCTGGGATATTGAGACACCCAGTGATGTCTTTGCAACTCTATTCTGAAATGAAAAAGCATAGAAACACTGGCATATAAAGTGAAAGAATAAAAAGGTTGGAGATATTTATTACGGGTAGGATATACTGGAAGAAAAATGTGATACAGCTCTTAAGAAAAAGTTATGTTATAAAGAAAACATTATCTCTGATGTAGAAGTCATAATGTATTCAATCAACAGAAAATTTGCTTGTTTAAAATGAAAGGAGGAAGTTCTTTTCATATATTGTCTTGGTTTGAAAGACAGGTATCTGCCAAAAGGGACAAGGGCCTCTTTTTTTGAAAGGAGAGTATAAACCCCCCCCCTTCCCTTTACTATGATTTTCTGAATTAAAGAGCTCTCAGGCAAAGATATGGGGGTAGGAATAACAGTTCTTTACTGATATATATATATATATAAAACAAGAGAAACAAAAACACAACAATAACTGCAAGATCAACAGCAACAGAGCAGAAAACTCAGTAAACAGTTCTGGTTGTGGACACCTTTCCTTTGTGATGCGATTACCCCTCTGATGCCTGCCAGCTCTTGGTGATCCCACGTGGCTGGAGGGGCGCTGCGGGGAATGGCGTCTGTGTCCCAAAATGGGAAAGGGCAGAGNCGGAGAGCGCGAGCCCCTTATCCCAACTCTTCTTTTCCAGTGTTGCCCCTCTCCTCTCCACTTTGAGAGAAAACTGTTAACTGAGCTTATGGGTGTAGCCCCAAATACTTAGCATAACAATGGGGAAAATTCCACAGAAAGAAAAAGGGAAAATTCAACCCCCAACATATATATATATATGCACAAAATGTAATTAAACTCCAAAGTAAAACATAACAAAAAAAAACCAAAAAAAAACCAAACAAAAAAAAAAAACCCAAAAAACCAAAAACAGTAGAACTACAATTATATAGGTGAAAGTATTTTAAATGTAGGAAAATACATCTGCTATTGTCATGAATCAGTATTTGTATAAGATATATGTACTTTCATAATTTTATACATTTTTTAGTCAACCATTAATAGATTTTTCCCAGCTGCTTGTCACCAGATTTCCTGCCTCTTCCTCTAAAGTACCAGGTGTTGCCCATTGTGGGAAGCCAAACAACAACTAAGAATGCCCAGGAGTCTGATCCAATATTATATGGGGTTTTATCCTTCAGCTTATCTGATAATATCCACACTTTCGCAGCTTTAGCATGCAAGTGTTTTGCAGATGTCAATATCCTGGTCCTTGATGTACATATTGGGAGACAGAAGCAGAGTAAAGGCAGTATCTCAGTCAGAATATCCCAAGAACAGAGCTGTGACTTTAGCAGACTTAAAATTAATATTATGAACCCTAGACTTTATAAGATCCTCTTTTGGAGTTATCTCTAAAGCACATCTCCCTACTGTTTTCTTTGAAGTGTGTGATTCTTAGTTGACCCATCACAGAAGTGTAAAGCATTAAGGAATGATTGCAGGAACACTGTGTGTTTTATACTCAGTCAGAAATCAGATGAGCTTATGGCTACAGATTGTCTTGCCCAGAGCAGGAGTCTCTGGAGCACCAGCAGCATATTTTCAACACGGAAAGAGATGAATTTGCTATGCAACATCTGCTGCTGCCTGTTGACAGCAGTTCTGCAATATATCTCCCATGCAGTTGGCCAGAAAATAAATCCCTAGGTGATGTCTACAGGGGGTAGTAACATTTTTTTTGTTTGTTTTTATGAACTCTGGATATCTGGAAAGCAGAATTGCTATGAACTGTTGTGTTGGGTGTGAGAGGAGGAGGGGGGAGGACTCTGCAGATCTTGTTTTGCACAGATCTGGAAGAGTCATACTGTCATGGGAGCAGCCACAAACACATTCCAAAGCAAACCAGCTCTCTGATCCACAGAGATGACAGCAGAGTTTGACTAACCCTAGACCCTGTTTCTCCTGAGAAAAGATGCATGAAGAGGGAATGATCAGCATCATGAAAGCTTTGGGGAAGCTCTTGAGGAAAAGGAGAACTTGGCTGACACTTTCACTGTACTGGAAAGGATGGAGAAAGGGTGTGACCCCCAGTCATGTACTTCAGCTGCTCTCTGGAAACTGGTGCCAAGAAGAACTCATGATACCCTCTCAGAAAAGGCAGTAAATGCATTTTGGGCATAGGCATTTGCCCATGTCTTTTCAACCCCAAGGGACAGCTGCACCTCTGGGAATTTCTGATGGCCCACGCCCATGGTCCATTTGTGGCAATGCATGGGTAAGGCAAAGAGGACAAGACGACCAATGTTTGTTCTGCATTTTCTCCCCTGCTTTAAACACATCCTGGAATCTTGGCTGTCCTCTCTTGACTTCACTGCAGGTCCAGGATAGCTCAGCTGACTCAGCTGTTTCCCCGCTATCCATGCCTGGGCTGGAGCAGAGAGCCAGTGAGAGCAGTGGTGAGAAGATAAGCTTTTCCACGGAGGCTGAAGATGATTTGTGTATCAGTCAGGCTCTCTGGCAGTCAGCCCTGCACTTTGATCTTGACTCTTAAACTCTGCAGCACTGCTGATGGTCCTTGCAGAGTCTTAGCCAGACCCTCTCATTAACTGATCCTTGCAAGCCCTGGCAAAGAAACACTTCAAAGCAAACCTATGAACCTGTATAATTAAACAACTGGGCCATAATGTCCTCATCACAAGGCGTCTGGTTTCCTCTAACTTTTCCTTGTAACTGTGGGAGATTTTCCATTGGGAGTTTTTCTTAGCCTTCTGCTGAAGCTGTTTGGAAAAGGGGAAACACACACAGGAGGTGAAGGCAGTGAGCAAATTAAGTCTTAGATGCTTTCAACACAGAGAATGTGTAATTTTGGGAATGCTTATATGGTAGGGTTGGTTTTGACCTGAGAACTTTCTGCAATGGGACAGGCTTAAAGCAGTATTCTAGAAAGGTAACACCTCACCCTAAAAATCTTACCACTCCTATGTTGGGAGCTTTGCAGAAGTGGCTGAGTGATTTCACTGACAGAGCAGGGAACCTGAATTCAGGCACCCACATGGAGGTGTTTCCAGGACTTTTGGGGAGCCTGCACTCATTTTAAGGACAGGTAAATGAATCCTGTAAGGCATGTAAAGCTGCAGGAGTGGAGGAGCTCTTATGGCTCAGTTGACCACATTGATTTAGTCTCCACTGACTACAGTAGAAGCTCATCTGCCTTTATTTGTGCTTCTTAAAATGGAATCACAGAATCATAGCATACAGTGGGTTGGAAGGGACCCACAAGGATCATGGAGTCCAACGCTCAAGTGAATGTCCCATGGAGGGATCAGCCCTCTGGTGCTATTAGCACCATGCTCTAATCAATTGAGCTCAAATCCTCCTCAGTGAGGGCTGCTTTTTCCAAAGGAACCACCTTTTTTGTGTCCTTGCAGCACCTATTACAGAAGGAGCTTTGGTTCTTAGTGAGATTTCAGGCTGCTGCTGTCATGTTATCACTATAGAAAGAAGAGATGCAGTGTTTTATGAGGTAGTGTTTTCTCAGGGAAACCTCTTACTGAAGCATGAATAAGAAGTCTCCAACAAGACCTTTTTTTGTGTATATGTCACATTAGCATGCACACAATAAAGACCAGTTAGGAAGCCATAAGGTCCTTGGCCAAGACTATTGACAGTGCCTATAGATGAAAACCTGAATTACACTTCCTCTAGAGAAAACAGTTCCTCTCCTGAAAAGCTTGAAACAAGTTAGAGAGGAATGATAAGGATGAGAATTAACTTGTAAGAGATTCTGAGGGACAGTGTTTTGTCCAAGGTAAACCGATAGTNAATGCTTCATCAGGCAGGAGTTAATATCTGTCTTACCTCTGAGTTTGCATCCTCAGGAAGTATTTTAAAATCTGTTAGCTTTGGGCAGCAACAACTTTTCAGAGGTCACAGCAAGAGGGGTTCTTGTGGAGCTCCCCATAGCTTTCAGCTATGGAGTTTCATTAAGGTCCTTAAGATAGATCTGAAAACTCTATGAAGCATCATTTTTTTTTTTTTTAATAAGGCTAAAATCAGCATAAAATTGCACTGTACTAAACTAAGTAACTAATCACTTCTAAGTTAGGCTACAATTGCTAGTATTTATGTAATTAATGTTTTAAAACCAAAATTTTAACCTATAACCTTTTTATATTATATTTATTTTGTATCTATAGCATAATTTCAGGTACTGTTGATGATGTACAATGTTCACATGTCTTGTAAACTTGAGTGGGAAAAGATTTCCTAGTTATCAGTTATACTAAATCTTAACTCAGAAGGATCATGATTGAAAAGGCAGGCAAGGCCTGAAAAGGCATATCTCATAAATGCATCTGGTGGAAAATAGAGTCCTGCCTTTTGTTTGCAGGAAGCCCCACATCCTATCACATTGCTTTTTATTTTTATTTTTAATTTATTTTTATTTTTATTTTTATTTGTGCACTTATTTTGCAGACCCGATATTTTCTATTATAGGCAATGAAATTTAGCATCTCCTCTTTCAGAGTGCAGTCTAAACATTAACTAAGCCAAATGCCCCAGATGAAAATTGTCTGTGCTGTTTGGCTTCCACACATTTTATCTCCCAGTCTGTGCATGTTCATGTGGATCCTGCACACATACCTCTCCCTGACAACTTGGAAACAATTCTTTGGAAGCTACTTAGGAAGAGAATGGATCTTGTACAAAGAATGAGAAGGAGGGAAAAAACAGGTCTTGACTAGACAGACCAGCTAACAGTGTCCATTTTTCCAAGGAGGGGACACAGGGTGGTCCAGAGTGCTGCCAGCACCTCTGGACTCCCAAGGCTGATTTTTAATCCTGTTTCAGCAGGTTACAGGGCATGTCACAGGATCTGAACTTTAGTTTTCTCACATGGAAAAAGACCTTTTTTAAATGAGATTACAATAGTCCTTGAGTTTCCATGAACTCTGAACAAATTTCTCCCAGATGACAGAGAACTGAGGGCCTACCACACGCGGCCTTTCTCAGACATGAAACACCAGCGGGAAATCCAGAGCAATGCTTAACTTTTGACTGCTTGTAGCACACACCAAGGCCAATGAGATCTTGAGAAAACCTTCTTCTGTACTGCCAATAGGTTTTTGTGAGTGTCAGAGGAGAAGATGAGATTTGTTTGCCAGTGAATCCAGGTAACATGGCTGCTGTGTTTTTCAGGGCCTTGCGTGGCCGGCGTGGTGGGGCTGACCATGCCACGGTACTGCCTCTTTGGGGACACGGTGAACACGGCATCAAGAATGGAGTCCACGGGCCTGCGTGAGTGCTGGGGACCGTCAAACAAAGGGGAAAGTAAAATGGCAGAACTCAAAGCAGCCTGAAGGAGAAGGCACCAGTTGTGCCATTGTAGGCCATCCTTCAGGACCCTGCCTTCAGCTGCAGCCCTCTGACTTGAATCCCATCCACCAAAATCAACATGAATCTTGCCTTACTTTCCTCCAATATGGTTTGGATCTTGCTTTCAGTGCTACGAACCCATAATTCAGAGCTGTTCTTGCACAGTAAAATGATGACAAAACAAAATATTGACTAGTACAAAGCAAGGGTTGAAGCCCATGTGGGCACTGCTTCCATCATACCCATGGTCATAGAAAGTCCCACTGAAGCTGGAGACAGCAGGAGCACTGCAGGTATAAGAACATTGTCACACATTAATAGAAATGCTATAGATAAATAGAAAAATTGTAGGTTAGTCTCTCAGGAGATGTAGCTCATAGCTGTATGATCTTCCTCTACATATTCAAACTGATGTTTTTCTTTCTTATTATTATGGAAAAAAAAGTTAATCAGCTCATACCCCATCCTTTAAAGGGGAAGGCAATGTGATTGACAAAACTGAAATAAAAGCTCAACAAAAAAAAAAACAAAACAAAAAACAACAACAAAAAACAACAGCAAAAAACCCCAAAGCTATTTCAGGGGGAAATGTTTTAGAAATATTTCCTGGCTTGTTCACACAAGAAGAGCAATAACAAATTTCAGTGAGTTCCAGCAGTGGCCGTAAAACAATCTGGGGAAGATGGGAATTAAATAAAATTCTCTACCTTTGCCCTTTTTGTTCATAGACTAAATGACAGCTCTGGGTGGAATAAACTACTAAAAATCCAGACATATCTACATGCATAGCCACATTTTCTTTATGTTCCCTTGCAAACTCCATCTCTCTGCTCTTCATCCCAGCTTTCAAATTATGTTGGGTGTCTGGAGCAGGACAGTTAGCTATTTTTCATTTCTTTCTCATTTCCTAGTTATACTGTGGCAATAGATAAAACAGCAATCTAGCTGAAAATGTTACTGGAAGACCACTTACCATCTTTATGAAGAAATGGACTCCTACACTGAGTGTATTTGGCATCCTTCTCCAGGAAGCCCTCAGGGTAGATCTCCTCTCCCCCTGTGCTCTTTACAGCCCTGCCTGGAAGAATCCATCAGTCAGCATTAAACTCTACCTAGAGGAGCACCACACAGCTACACCAGCCACACACCTGAATTGGAGCACTCCTGCTTTGGAGCACTTTTCCTTGTCAGGATGAAGTAGCAGGGAATTGGCAGCATGTATGCAGTACAATGATCCAGCTGCTTTGCTTTCTGTTCCCAGCTTACAGAATTCATGTCAGCCAAAGTACAGTGGATACACTTCGGAGTCTGAATGAAGGCTATGAAATCGTACCCAGGGGAAAAACAGAACTGAGGGTAAGAAGGCCAGGGCTGTGTGAAGCACTTCACAGGGGAGACATCTTGCTTGAGGAATTTCTATATTAAGATTTTTTTTGGCCTTCATATACCAATCTTCAACTGAATCCTTCCAAAATTGTCCCTTTCATTTGTTTCAATACATTATTGAAGGACTGTGGGGTCAAGCAATCAGCTATATATGCTGGATATAAGTATTTATATAGTAGTCTATTTAGTCCATGCTTGACAGAAGCTGCTACTTTTCAATGTCCAAATGAGACAGTCCTAAATAATTCAAACATCATTTCTACCCTTACATAGTCAGTAGACAGAAGTAGGAGCTTTGTTTGCCTGAAATACCTAGAATAAAAGGTCTGAATATGGCCTCAGGTCCCTCAACAATCTTGCATGGCAAGTGGAATCATCCAAGTTCATATGTCTGCAAGTGGAGATCTGGGGTAAATATTCCAGGTTTAGTCAGTGGAAAGAAGCCTTTACATAGTTAGTGGGGATAAATTGGCCCTTTGGGAAATTATTAACCTGAAGTACTTTCAGGATCTAGTTTATGTGAAGATGAATGTCAGTTTTCCTCCCCTTCTTCAGTCAAGGGTGACTGACTCTCATGTAGGTGCCTACAGTTCATCAGATGCATCACAGCTTAAAAGCTAAATCATCAGTGGTGGGAGAGGAAGTTATTATTCCGATACTAAGTTCAGAATGAGTTGTAAAATCTCTCAATTAATAATGCTACTTCTGCCAAATAAGATGATTAGTGATTCTGTAGTTTCCAATTTCTGTTCAGCTGTGTAGTTTCAATGACCCAGATCAATGAGGGTAATTTGTAAATGACAGTTGGAACAAGGATAATGAATATCCTCTTTCAGGAAAATGGAACTCAATCCCTGAGCTATACTGAAAGACAGCCCAAGACTTCCAAGCATGGTCTGTCTCTGGATATGCATGAAGCCAGAGAAACCTAGTGAGGGAAATTACATATCAAGAAGAGAGCAGTCAGAAAGCTGCTTTTTATTTGGATTTTTGCTTTTATTTTAGGGTAAAGGAGTAGAAGAAACATATTGGCTGGTTGGGAAAAAAGGCTTCCAGAAGCCCTTACCTAAACCTCCTGAAATAAGGCCAGGGTAAGTGTGGCTTCATCACTGTCCGAGACATTCTTTAAAAGATCTCTTTTGGAGCTCACAGGCTGAATATCTGTCTGTCCATGTTATCTGTTTGCAAAGTCTATATCTTGTTCATTAGGTGACTTACATGTTCAGGCATAGTACTGGGACTCAGAAGCAATGTGGTTCCTTCAGCATCTCTCCTTATCCACAGTTCCCAAGAAGTGACATGGAGACTTGCTGCTTCTCCCCCATACTCCCTTGGAGACTGAACATCAGGGAGTTCCTCCCTGAATCTCCTTCCTGCTCTGTGTGCTTATAAGAGACACATGGGTAGGGACACTTTCAGGTCTCTGGTGTCATCAGTGATGGGAGACACTCAAGATTTTTCTACCCTTCCATCAAATTCTTGCTGAAAACATCAACCTCTTTCAATGTATAAACACTTCCCTTTCATTCTAACAGAAGAATAAGAAAGGTTTGCGTTACAAATTTATGGCACTGTTATGTAATTGAAGATTTAATGATGTTGCCTCCATACAGATGGTGGTTAGCAAAGATTGAGCACTCAAAATTCATTAAGACATTTTCTAACTTTGCAATGCCTCACTTTGCAAACAGAGTACTCCCTGTTCAGCTGTCACCTGCTATACGCCTGGAAAGAATGTTGTGGTCAGAACATAAAAACCAGGAGTCAGATTTGTTTGACAAGAACAGTGTGGTCACCCACATTAAAAGCAGTCAGCCTTGACTCCCTTTATAGACAATAAAGAGAAATGCTTGCTGAAGGGTCTGATTCCACTGGCCCTTGCAAGATGCCTGTTTTGTTGAGGTCCTAAAGTAGCTACCTCAGAGATCGATGCTTGACAGCAAGCAAGGTCTGTTTTAATGTAGCTCTGACTTCAGATCAATGTCGTTCTATGTATGGCCTCATTCCCTCTTAGTAAATTAAAAAATCTCCCTGTTTTCCCACATACTCAGGATCAGAGGATCTTGAGCATCCATGTGTAACCTCTAAAGGGTCCACTCATAACACTGCAGAGACAGAGGTGATCTGCTCATGTCCCAAGGCCCAGATCTTCATTGTTCTTTCACAGTATCTCTGTCCCCATAGGTCATGCAGTGGTTGAGTGATTTTGACAATAATCAGAGGGAAAAAATAAAGTTACACAAAACCGTATTTGTCCTAGCGAAGTGGCAAAATGAAACTTATACCCCATAGAAATCAAATGTCAAGATACAGAAAGAAGTAACTAGATGTTGAAGCAAAGCAAATATTTGAAGAACTGCCTCTATGCATGAGGCAGTTCATTATGTCCTGTTCTCCAGCCTTATCTTGATGATTCATGTTTTGGCACAAAATCAAGAGGCTGAAAGTTGTTTCTCTCTAGTTGGCCAATATGGTGGTTTCAAGTCACTGCCTCGTATAATTCCACAGGGATTTCCTCATTTGTAGGCTTTTGAGCTGAAGAAGGAAATACTGATAAATTCCTTTTCTACTCATTTTTTTCACTCTGTCCTGAGGAGGCAACTTATCTTCTCTTGGGTATTTCCTTATCATGAGGTCTATGGGCACTTCTTTTTATCTCATGCTTTATATTGTGACTTGAGTAGCCTAAACATCTACAGGTGGGCAGTTGTGGTGGCCATGCTGAGAGGTGTTTCCTGCTAAGTGAAGGTTAGTACATCGTGCTGGGTCTTATATCTGTGCTATGGAATTGCAAACCTGTGGACCATGAATTTAAGGGTCAGATCATACGGATGGAAGTTTTTGAAGTTCCTATTCAAAGGACAAGTCGTTCTTTCTTGGTCTGGTCAAATCTCAGTTTTCCCTGGTTTTCATGGGAGCTTTGGGTTAACTTTGCATGACATAGAACAGTGCAGGACAGTTCTATAGACGCTCTAGACCTTCCCTTGCTTCAAGGCAGATTTCTACACATGCTCCTGGTACTGCCACAGGAAATAGTGACAGGCTGGACATAGAGAATGTGTAACAAAATTAAGAGACAAAATGAAGACAAAACCAAGCGTGTCAAGCAGTCAAGCAGCAGACTACCTGTAGGATAGACATTCTTTTGAAATTCCAGTCGGATAGCTTTAAAGAAAGGCTGTGAAATTTATTTGAGGCTACACCAGGTGACTGTCTGGGGGGCTGAATTATCAGACAAGGAAAAAGCACAAAGTTGTGAGTATATGAACATGGGATATTTGAAGTTGGCATCTTGTGATGCTTTGGGACAGGCAGCATCTTTTCAACTCCAGTAGAGCACTCATCTTGTCCAAAAAAAGCAGAAAGGATATGATGTCATACAAAGCTACCAGACACAAGCCTGACCTGGACTAAATGTCAGATTCATTTTGCAAAACGCAGGAAAAATATCTAACACTAAGAAAAATTCAATGGCTAATGAAATTCAGAAAGAAAAAAAAAAACAGCCAACCAACCAACCAACTCAAACCAACCAACCAACCAAAAAACCCCAAACCAGAACAAAACCTAGAGCAAGGATGTTTTTCATTTGCCATTTCAAGGAGATAAGTGACATTCTTGGTCTTCTGCATTTCCAACTTTTACCATCCTGATTCAGAAATTCTTTTCTCTGGTACTGAATACAGTGTTTGAAAGCATCAGAAGTCCTCTATCCCAGCAGGTACTTTTATTCAAAAACTTTCTCTTTAAATTATTTATGGAATGTTAACTGGAAAAAATAAATTAATACAATTCATCAAAGATACATATTGTCGATCCTCTCAAAGGCTTTTAAACATTAACCTAGGTAAAGAGCATATGAGAGTTTTTGATTTTTGACATAAACCCAGATCCCTTACCTTGTATGAATTCATGCAGTAAGTCTTAAGTCCAGAAGGGTTGATGGGTCTTCTAGCCCACTACCACCCATAGCGATAAGTGCAACCTCATGTGCGACATCACTGGAGACCAAAGATGCAGCCAGAAACAGGTGAGAGTTTTGGGGCCCTCTCATCCTCACATGCATGAGGACCTGGAGGAAGCACTGAGATCCTTGCTTGAAGATAAATAGGTGCAAAATAGTGAAGGGATGCTCAAAGAATCCATCTCCCAAACCCAAGTGAGAACACCTTTTTATGAGCCAGGAAAAAAAACTCATTAGGACAAAATGTTTTGTTCTTCTACCCAGTACAAGGTTGTCATTGCTTTGTCTGTGTTGGAGCACCCTGGTAGAATGGATCTGTAGAGAGTCTCTAGTGCTGTTGTTGCTGCTGATGTGTCTTTCTGAGGAGAAAAGTGAAAGCATTTCCACTTGGGCTCCTATTTGAAGTCCATCAAATGCACTTTTAAATTAAAAATCAAAGAGTTTGCGGACCAAACAGCAGTGAAAAACCCTTGTTGTCCTCCCATAGCTGGAATTATACAACAGCATAAAAATATTTCCTAAATAAATTTTATATAACATTTAACAAGAGCTATTCAGGGAAATCAAAGCATCCTCTGTCTCATAGGCTTCATCATGCAATGTCAGGACAGACGTGTTTTGCTTCACACTCAATCCCTTCTTTTCAAATTATTTCTGACCGCCTAACACCACAGCAAAATGAAGAAGTATTCTGATCATGGCTGTGGCATAATGACAGTGAGAAAGAAGACTTTTTCTCTGAAATCTGATGGAGGATGAGAAAGGGAATGAAAGTTGGTGACTCATCTCCCTTTTAACAAGACTGTTTGACTTATGATGTGGTTGCACCAGCTTTTATATTTAAACAAGCTCTTCCTGAGCAAGCTGAAGTTTCTGGGAGAATTGACAGGAATATTACAGAATTTGTGCTAATAGCAAGAAACCCTAAATGCAGTGTTCAGAAAGGAAGCAAAGCCAGAGCTTCACAGATTTTATCCTGCTGGTTTTGCAAACAAGGTGATGGGAAGAGAGGACCTTGGAAAAATAACAGCTGTCTCTAAAAAGAGGGGTTTTGCCCGAGGCTGGGATGGATAATGCAGAACAAGACCTCTCCAGTTTCTCAGATATTTGTGAATTCAGGAGATGTGCAAGTTCTGTTTACACAGGATCTTTCTTTTTGCTGTTGAGCAGTGGAAGAAATTCAAGCCACTGCCAGTTATTTGATACTTGTGTGAGCAGTGTCTGGAGGTAGACCTCAGGCAGTCTGATACCATGCTTGATCACCAAATACCCTGGCCAGGCCTTCACCTTCTGTGGGTCACAACCTGCTGCACTGTGGTGCAGGCACAGGCAGCAACCCCCTCCACTCCCCTGTAGGTGAGGTGGACTCAAAAAACAAGCCCCTGACATTCACCCATGTGTGGCTGAATTTTGTTACTTCTTCCATAAAGGGTCTGGACACAAAGATTCCTTTTCTCCATCCAACAGGTAGGATTTAATCTTATTAAAAGTTATTTACCTCCATCTGATCAGGTCACCTTGCATGTCTTTCAAGAGTCAGTGCAGAGAAACAGACATTTCTTGGTGTTGATCTTTTGCTTTGGGATAAACTCTTGCTGTGGTCCAGCAGCACCAGCTTCCCTCCCCTGGCTCAGGAAAAAACCCAAGATATTTGGCTTAGATGGAGACATCTCAATTGCAGATAAAAAAATACCAGGGAGCTAAATCTCACCTGAGTTGTAGATTCCCAGAAAAAGTCATTCCTCATTGAACCCATCAGGATTATATCCCCCTGGCTTCCCTGTCCTTGGGACCCAGCCCTAAAGGCACCATCACTCATGAGGAAGTTTATAAACAGGGATCAATGTTTCTAAAAAGAAGAAACATGTCCCCAGAGCTGAGGATTTAGATAAGACATGGGAGGACAACTTGTCTAGGCATTTCCATTTGTAGAGCAGAACTGGCCAAAGACCTGAAACTTGATTCTAATCTCCCTCAGGAAAGGCTGTTAAATTTGTATTCAGCACTCAGAGACAACTGGCTTCTTCTAGGGACTTTAAATAGGATTTCCACGAGGAAATATGCCCACAGCTTAGTGAGCTGAGAGTTTCTGAAAGCAACATCCCTGGAAGATCAAAAGGCATTGAAGCAGGAACTGAACTATCCAAATGCAAGGTCTTCACTGCTGTTTTGTTCTATTCCTCCCTTTAATGAATATGGGAAAGGATCAGTGGAATAATGGAATCATTCTCCCAGGATTCATCTTATTTAATAGATTCTGGAAACAGCCTTGATAAAGATATAGTTTGTACTCTTCAATCAACAATGACATTACTCTTGTCCTGGCAGAAGTGTCTAAGAGTGCCAAGAGCTCTCTGGACACTTAAAATTTAATTAGCTGACCTCATCCTTTACAGTAAGTTGAGTGGTACAAGAGAAGAATTAATAAAGCCAGAACCAAGATCCATATTTGTTTTCCTTTCTCTCTCCAGAAGACACTTACCTTTCCCTCAGTCTCCATTACAGTCTGTTCTTTATTGCAGATGAAACTGAACTGGTTCTTTCTCTAATGGCCTACCTGTTCACTGCAGGTATAGTGCTCATGGGTTACTCCCGGAAGAAATTGCAGAGTTCAAAAGGAGGAAAGCTGAAAAACTCCTTGGCAAAAGGGCCTAGATCTGAGGTAGTAGCTGTAGGACAGTCCCCATGTAGCTCTGCTGTTTAGTGTCTGCTTGTGTGTTATTTGTCTGTATTTTACTGGTTTTAGTGTCGTTTTTCCCCATTTCCTTGTATTTTTCTCCTTTTTTAAATTCCTTTTTTTCTTTCCTTGTTTTTCTTTTTCAATATGTTATTATTATAACATGTCTCATTCAAGAGGTGCTTGGAACAGCAGCAAAGCTGTAGCCTTGTTGGGTGATTTCCTAGTGAATTTGTAAGCTAGTATCCTATTAATTCCTGAAGGACATTGAGTATTACTATGTTTATCTGCAGTGTATTATCAATCTACTCTATGCTGATGTTCATGGTGCCAGAAAGAGCCCAGTACATGGTAAACACAGAGATAAAACTGGAGTTCAAGCCTGGAAAAATCCAAATTGCCTACTGTTGCTTTTGTGCAATGTACATCTCCTGCCAAGTGTAATTCTATACCTTGTGAGAAACAGGATGCACCTTTGATATTCATCATTATGGTACTGATGGGTACAAGAGAAAATGGGTTTATGGTTTGGGTGGAATTTGGAAGCCACATGGAATATGACAGCATGACCTGATCAAGTAGGTGTTATCAGAGCAAGGCTGGCACAGAAGTATGCACAGCCACACTTGCACAGGTGTGTGTCCTCTGAAAATTATGTATGTACAGGATTTTTAATAATATCTCTAAAAACAGTGGCAGTGCTTCAGCTCAACTCCTCTGGAACAATGTGTATTTCATTTCCCCTAAAAAAGGAGGGGTGGATGAAAGCTCAGAGTGCCTAGATATAGGCTAGTTATAAAGACACAACATATCAGGCTGATAGATTGATAGATTGAAGACTAAAGCTCCATGCAATTTTCACACACAGATAAAACCCAGCAGATAACTGTTGGCTGTGTTCCTTTTTCCCCAATACATCTTTTAAAGATTCAAGGTGTGTTACCAGGCTGGTTTATCTCTCTTAACCGATATTTAAACTTTTGTCTGAAGTCCTCCCTATCAAGGACCTAAGAGCAGAAAATCCTCATTTAAAAATTTATTTTAATTTGGGACACAATCTGAAGAGACCTGCATAAGCACTGCTGTATGTGAACACCCACTGCTAAATACAAGCTCCAAGGCACAGAAGACCACCCTGCTGA
Organism: Buphagus erythrorhynchus; assembly: GCA_013400855.1. Taxonomy (NCBI): domain Eukaryota; kingdom Metazoa; phylum Chordata; class Aves; order Passeriformes; family Sturnidae; genus Buphagus; species Buphagus erythrorhynchus. The sequence continues at coordinate 139,564 of VZTT01065881.1, forward strand.
TTTACACTTAAGAGTACCAGCTAATCTTCCAAGGCCAGAGACAAAGAAGATCTCACACTTGGGTTAGCCCTGCTTGACAAAACCTGCACATATACTGATATATAAGTATTTAGCACATATATCACCCACAGACACAGACTTCCACACTGAAGCAGGCTGATCAGCAGTATATTATGGAGAACAGAAGATCCTCATTAGTCAGCTTGGTCTAATCTATTGAAAATAGTGGAAAAATCAATAAGACATCCATACCTGGATTTTTTCAATGGTCCTAATTCAATCCTTCTTGTGTGCAGGAAGCTTTCAATGGAGGCAATTAAGTCCTCAACAGCCACTTATTCCCACATGGCTGCTTGGTGGTTTAGTGATGTTTCCAGCTAATCTGTCTTAGATGTTTCTGATGAAAGGGACTATGCTGCCAATAACATTGTTTTTCCTTGATGGTAATAAAGAAACATTATACAAGGATCTCAGATATAGTGATTCATAGTCCATTCATCCAATTTATGGTCCTATTAGTCTGGGACCCTAAAATGCTAAAAATCCCACAGGGTTCTAGCTGCAGTACAATAGGGATCCCCATCTTGGAGTAATTATGCATTTTGGATTATTCATCTGGCCTGGAGTCTCAAGGAAGGTCAAGACTCTGCTTCTCCTGGTCAGGAGTCAATTCTTTAACCTTGAAAGAGTGGCTGTGGACTCTGCTGTCCTTGATGTATTCTTGATTTCAAAGAGAAATGATGGTTCTGACTGGATCTTGATAAAAACCCTCAGCAAAGCATGAGGAAAACCAGAGTGCACCTCCAGTTACCTGAAGATAAATGTCTGGGCTACGTCATTAGTGACCCTTATCTTATGTCTTGTGGTCTGTGACCTTAACATGGGCCTCTAACCCCCTCATGCAAGTGGGATTCAGCCCAGAGCACCATGGCTGTTACAGACACTTGTGTAAGACTGGTAGATGAAATAAGAGCTGAAGACTATGTAGAATAAAGCATGGCATCAAATGCTGCTGGACAATATCCTCAGGCAGATGAATCCCATCCATAGCACCTTAGAATGCTTCTGCAAAGGAGAAAGAGATTTTTTTCTTTCACTTCAAANGACCAAACCATTGGCTAGCAAGGTGCAGCTGACCAGCAGATAAGATTCATATTCATATTCATAGAACAGCTCGGGTTGAAAGGGACCCTTCAAGGTCATTTAGTCTAATCCCCCTTGCAGTGAGCATCCTCATCATAAAAAATTTCTTCCTTATATTTAGTCTAAATATAACCTGTTTTAGTTTGAAACCATTGCCCTTTGTATTATTTCTACAGGATACCTGCTTCATGTAGCCAGTTTTTAACATATATTTC
>VZTT01065882.1:13790-27581 GCA_013400855.1 Buphagus erythrorhynchus
ATGTGAGAGGAAAAATTTTGAATAAGCTTGAATGTCACTACTATCTTCATGTGCATTTCATTGAAAAATGGAGAAGTAAAAAATTTATTGGTCAAAAATAATTAAGTTTTTGAATTTGATGAGTTCTGTGACCAGTATCCATATATCTTGGCCATGACATTTTTGTCCATTGTGTAAAAAGATGTATAAACTTGCTCCATTCCTCCAAGTAGGAATAGGTCATATAAGAACACATAAGGGTTTTTCTATGTCATCTATCAGTAACATGTTGAGTAATATGACTAGAATCTGGGCCAAATTATAAATGAAACAAATGTTTTTAAAGATTTTCAAATGACTGTATCTGAAATAGGCATGAAAGAGCTATTAGAGATTGCATAAGCTTTCATTGCCAATAGAGTCAAAATCCAGCTCCAGCGTCAAACTTTGTATATGTGGGATTCATTTTATGGGTACTTGTATCATACCATTCTTTTATTCTACTACATTTTGAGTAAAAGAGGAAAGAGTACGCTTGACAAGAGTTTAGGAACTATTTATAAAAAATAGAGAATTCCTGAATTATATCCCAATTCCATAACACCTCTGAAATCTATGAATATAACCAATGTTACCTCACAGGCTTTTTCCACTGTAAGTTTGGTACTGTATGTTTTTCGACTGTAAGTTTACTTTTATATTAATATTTGCTTAAATATCTATGGAAGCTGATCCTAAATCATGGCATTTGAGAAAATGTCCACTTATAGTTCTGTAAATAGCTTATAATAATTTTATAGCAGGAGGTACTATATTTTAGATGTTTTTCTTATGGAATCTCCAAATTACTAATATCTTTACCTTTATATAAATAAATAAATAAAACCACAAGCAAAGATACATACACAAATCTATATATGTATTTTAAATTATTGTTGGAAGAACTGTATATCACTCAGAAAACTTTATTTTATTGAAAGATTTCCTCCCACCACTGAAACGGGAAAGCAAAAGAGAAACATCATTTGGTTGTATCCTCAGGGACTGTTATCTATTTAAGGCTGCCTAACATAGAAAAATTCCTGAGTAAGCATGGCAAAATATATTGGTTTTAATCTCCCAGACACCTCTAAAGCTACATAAAAGGATTATTATTTTATAAGCTTCTTTTAATACTGTATCAATATTGATCTTATCATGCAATTATAGAAGATTCCCTTACCCTGTTTTCCTGAGATGGAATGGAACTGTTTCAGAATTATATTTAAGTGGTTTAAAATTTGTTTTGCCAGAATTTTGTGCCAGAATAAACCATGAGTTCAGATTTTTTTCAACTCTAATCTTTTCGCGTCCTCCAACTGTAGTTACAATGAAAATCTAATTTATTTTCTGTAAGTGTAAAGTAAGGACCAGGGTCAATAAAATTGCTTTCCAACATAGTCACAGACACTGGATAAAAACAGGCAAAGGATTTGAATGATTATATTTGCATTTAATTACCATTTGGCAGCCTAGCTAACTCTCTGATGGCCAGTACATGGATAATGTCCGATTTCCACTTCCAGAATGGGAAACTGGTTCAGTTGAGGTGATCTTCTATCTTTCCAAGTCGAAGGCCATGACATACAGTTGAAATGCAGTCAGACCTGCATCTTCTTTCTGGAAATCTGCCATCCTGCTCTGATTTGTTACCAGAAGTTATCATCCTCCTGCTGCTGCTGGATTGTAACATTTTGGAATAGTATTCCACATAGCCATGGGCTGAAGTGCTCATCCTGGGTGAATAACAATAAATGTTATATTATATGGTAATGTGAATAAATGGAGTAAGCATACCAAAAGTAAAATGGGGGGGCGTTGTGACCATTCTTGCTTTCCAGAGCTTTGCTGGAAGACAAAAATGTCAGAAATATCAGCCTGTCAGAAACAAAAAATAGGAAGAAAAAGATCTAAAGGAAAAGCATATCTTCAAAATTTGGCCTCTTATGAAGCATAGATATCAGTGTCCCAGGACCATACAGACTGTTTTATGGGCTTCACTAGTATGAGGTAGTGTTCCTCACAGCTTCAAGAAGCCCTGAAGCTTCCTGTCTACAAAACACACAGAGACACACACAAACACAGAGCTCAGCAACAATCCATCAAAATAACCATTATATTCTGATATCACATAAGGTTTATATATGCAACTAAAATAATGGAATGCTTGCTAAATAGGTATTTATAACAATATAGTTCTACACAAATAAATGAGAGGGTTGTGAGCTGTTCATGCTGATCTTTTCAAACTGGTAAAATATTATTTCACATTGTCATGTGCTTATCTTAAGTGAAAGATGAAACCAAAATAAATCACACAGCAGCTTTGTTCAGAAAATAATTTAGTTTAGTTTAGTTTAAAATAAATCTATAGATAATTTTGCAATATACTTTTTGCTCTTTTATTATCCCACATTAATAAAGATACTGAGTATACAGTAATTGCAGTCATGGAAAGATTCAGCAATCATGTCAAACTCTTCAGGTTTTGAGTACTGATAGCAAAAGAAGAGGTTTTTTCCCCCTTGCAAATACTAATTTCGATACATATTGCAACAGAATCAAATCTCACATATTTCTTGTGAAGGTAATTTTGGCCCATGCTTTGCTTTTTTTTTTTACACATTCTATCAATTGCTATAATACATGTTCCATCATTCTACAAGGTTTTCAAGCATGTACTGTACACTTACATGTCAAGGTAATTTTTAACTCATGTTGTCCAGTCAATGTCCTGGTCCTATATTAATATATATTTTAAGTTGGAGTAATTTCAAAAGAAAATGCAGTCATTTCATTCTTCAATACAAATGATCAGAATTTTAAATTCTTGAGAGAAAAACTTCCTCCTAAATGCTGGTGGCACTTCAGTGGTTTCCATTATTAAATATACAACGTATTAAATATTTTAAGAGTGCTAAGTAAAAGCATTGAAACCAGGGAATTATTGAAGAAAGGTTATTTGCACCACTTAATATCCGTGGATTGTTTGTGCATGCACATTTAAAGAAAAGCTGTGATTACACAATCTGTTAATTATATTGATTTTATTTTTATCTTTTGGCTCTATGATAACATTTATGGCACTGGCCAGGAGCTAGGAGCTCATATGTCTGGTTCCACAAAAATTAAGAGAAATGTAAACTCAGACTTTATATATGTAGCTGAAATAACATAAAATATCTTTATGAACCTTTAAATAGGGTTCATCCCTTAATTATAGCTATAATCTTTTATTATGAAGAGGTGAAAATGTCATATGTGAAATAAACAAATATAGAAAACTTACTGGAAACATCAATAAAAATATCTATGATAACTGACTAAAAAAAACCCTGATTAATGTTTAAATTCCAGCTTCAAATTTGCTATAAGAAAGTAATAATAAAGCACAGAAAAGTGAGGGGGAAAAAAAGAAACTTATGCAGTATTAAAAAACAACTCCACTTTCTTCAAGTGAAAAATTACTCAAAATCACAACATGTTTCATGATCCAAACATTTCCTTTCTACCTTCTTTAGATTTCTCGAGTGTGGAAAAAATCAGACCTAACATCAAACTTAAAGAAGACACATTTGTGAAAATTAGTTTGCAGGTGGTAGCTAGCAGAAGGAGGAACACATTCTAGGGAAGGACTGTACTTTGCAGTTCTTTATCATTACTCAGGAAATAGGCAGTTCACTTGGTTACGGAGTCTATTGAGGAAATTTTCATTTGTCCTGAGCAAATCTGTATAGAAATAAATTACAGGACCTTGTCTGCTGTGTTGACATTCAGGAGAAAGTTACGAGTTAGCATAGTTCATATTCCATCCCAAGCTCAAGCAGATTCAACGCTGAAGACTGTGGAGGTAGATGTCTGTTGGAAATTTGAATTTCATAATCTGTTCTTCTCATTCTAATACTTTTTTAATTGGAAAAATCTGCATTTATTATTCTTAAACTAGTGTTTGTTTCATTGCAAAATTACTATAATATCCCTGTATTCCCCTCTGTCTCATTTTCTACTATTTGCCTTAAACATATTCTATAAGTTGCATACACTTATTTGTCTACAATAGATTTTGCTTCTGATAGAATCTAGGTGCTTGAGAAATGAATTCTCTGCAAAGGTGTCTGTTTAGGAGCAAAGTGAAAAGTTCTTTTCAGCATATGCAAACACTTCAAAAGAAAATGGCAAATTTATGCAGTCTCCAAATCTCAGGCCTATACATATTTATGTGCAGGTTAGGATTAATGAAAAGGAGTTTGGACAGCAGAATTTGCCTGACATAATTCATCTGGCAATTTTTTGGTTGATAATGAAAATGTGTGCATAGAAGCACACTGGAACTGGATATGACGTACTACCTTACTCCTGAGCCTTCAAAAGAACGTTTTTAAAATATTGATCTTCCACTTCCATAGTTGTGCAGAAAATGTGATTTCAAATTATTTTTTCAGAATATTTAAAATGTAAAATAGTGGGTCATTTTTTTTCCTTCCAAGAAGTTTTAAAGAAAGTAACAGAAATTGTCACATGCTGTCCCTTTAAACCTGCAGGCTTTGCTGCTTTTTTTTATATGTGAATTACAATTCATAAATTGAATCTTACACTATAGAGATAGGAACAAAGACATAGGCAATCCACTGTTAACCATCTCTCAAACATTAGTCCTTAAAAAAGATGAATTTCTCATCTAATTAGTCAGCTTATTCAATTTTCATGGATAGTTTATATTATAGACTCACAGAAGTTCTGCCTAGCTCTAGACATCTAGCAGAAATAATGAACCCTTGATTTCTGGAGATCTACAGTCTTCTACTAGTGATCATCACTAATTTACCACTACCTGGAGTTGGTAGGGAAGATATCTCTGGGATTACATCATTTTATCATTCACTGGAGACCATTTATAACAAAACAAGTGAAATGAATTAGCAGGAAAGGAATGAAGAATAAAATAAATACAGGAAATAGCTATATCAATCTATGGTTTACCCATATCTTAAACACTGTGTGCAGTTCTGGTCCCTTTATTTCAAAAAGGCTAAAATGACATGCAAAAAGACATAGATGGCATCACTGCAAATGAGGAAAGGTGTGAAAAGGCTTCTGACAATGAAAAAGTAAAGTAGAATTCTTCAGATTGTCAAAGACAGAACACTAGACATCCATTCTAGCTTATATTATTCTGTTATACTAAAATATGATAAAGAATAAATCTTAATGGGGGTAATAGCTTCAGTATTTCTTTTTTTGCCCAAGATGACCATTTTTCCTGGAATTTGTAAAGCCTTCAAAGCTTTAAAGTATTTTATTTCACAGCACCTACTTTTACACATATCAGTGAAATTTTGGCTGAAATTTATATAAGCATTGTTGATACTACTCACAGATGGACAGATGTATGGCAGTGTTTAAATGAAACAGGACAGTAAGATGTTTTTATACTTCAACTACAATCTACTCTTGAAATAATAAAAATGCTGAAAAGCCAATGTCACCCTGGTGAGCCTATGGAGGGAAGAGCTGTTTAGAAACTGACAAATTCCATGTCTGCAACAGCACTGTAGATTATCATGCTTCTATAATGAGTAAATATTTTTAAATTCTCTGCACGCATTTCTTTTCTTACATTTCTAAAGTCAGCAATTCAGTTTGTGTAAGAAGGATGAGGAAATTAGGTTAACTCCAGAATTATTTCCTGCTGGTTAGATTAACTTAATTCATTTCAGACAGCATGCTTTAGATGCTGATTTTTTTTTTTTTTTTTTTTTTTTTTTTTTTTTTTTTTTTTTTTTTTTTTTTTTTTTTTTTTTTTTTTTTGCCTGACTAGTGAGCTCAATGACTTAAAGACACAGCTAAGTAAATCTAGTTTTTTATCTAAACTCATCAACAACTACTCTATTCTCAGGCTTCTTTATGTAAAATCTCTTGATTCCAGTACTCTTCCCTTGAGGCAGAGTGGCAGGGTCTCTTTTTCTTGGAAACATTTACTCTCTAAAAAACTGAAGTCTACTGTTTTATTTTCCAAAATATTTACATCCCTATTTCTTTCCGATTTGTCTGTTACCTAAGGTTTTTCATGCTCCTTTTTTTCAAGCTATTAAGCTTTTTATCTCATCATGTGGTGCTCAATCTTTCATTGTTAAGAAGTGGTAGTGAACCTACAATTCTGGGTACATCTGTGGGGACTTTGGGGGATTGGGATGTGTCACGTTTTTTTGTCCTTTTGAATTAATCATATTCTCCAAAGTTCTAATAAAACCTTCAGGTATCCCATCTCTCTCACTGCCTCTAATTAAGAACTATAAACACTTACTATGGCTGCTTGAATGTTATAAGAATATACTATAAATGGAAAGAAATGTAAAATCTGTTCTTTAAGAACTGTAGAATTGTAAAAATATTCTCTATGGGAAAAAACTCTCGCATTATATTTTTTTAAATGTCCTTTTAAAACATGCCTTTCTTGTACCAATACCTTAATGCCTTCTTTGTGCCACTCTTTAAAGAATGATCAACCTTTACGGCAGCGAGCCCCTGAGCCTGTAGACAGGGACCACCCCTGTAATTCAGGAGGAAGCAGTCAGTGATCTCCTGAGCCAACTATACACTCACAAACCTAAGGGGTCAGATGAAATTCAGTGAGGGTATTGAATGAGGTGGAGGAATAGCTCCCCAAGCCACTCTCTATCATTTATCATCAGTCCTGGTTAACTGGGGAGGTCCCAGATGATTGGAGTTTGGCCAATGTGACATCCATCCACAAGGAGAGTCACAAAGAGGACCTGGAGAAATATAGACCTGTCAGTCTGACTCCAGGGCCAAGAAACATTATGAAACTTATCATCTTGAGAGCAATTGCATGGCATGTACAGGACAAAAAGATCAGGCCCAGCCAGCATGGGTTTAGGAGAGGCAAGTCCTGCTTGACCAACCTGTTCTCCTTCTATGACTAGGTGACCCACCTGATGGATGAGAAAAAGTCTGTGGATGTTGTCTACCATCAGTTGTTTACTACCAAAGTAAAGCCTTTGACACAATCTCCCATGGAATGCTCCTGGAGAAGCTGGCAGCCCATGGCTTGGACAGGTGAAATCCTTGCTGGATTAAAACTGGCTGGATGACCAGGCCCAGACAGTGGCAGTGAATGGCTGTGCATCCAGTTAGTGGACAATCACTGATGGGATTCCTGAAGGCTCAGTATTTGGGTCAGCCCTCTTTAATATATTTGTTGATGATCTTCCCCTTATTCCTCCTTACCAGAGAGGAGGCTGGGTGTGCATAAGGAGTTGGGAGGTGACAACGCTGGGGCAGGTGGTTCCAACCAACCAAAGAGCTATTCCAGACCATATGACACCATGATCAGCATATAAAGTGGGGGGGAGAAGAAGGAAGAAAGGCAGACATTGAGAGTGATGACATTTGTCCTCCCAAGAAACAATTAGGTGTGATGGGGCCCTGCTCTCCTGGAGATGGCTGAACACCTGCCCATGGCAAGAGGTGAAGGAATTCCTTTTCCTGCTTTACTTGTGTGTGTAGCTTTTGTTTTTCCTAATAAACTGTCTTTATCTCAACCCAGAATTTTCCATCCTTTAACCCTTCCGGTTCTCTCCTTGATGATTCTGGTGGAGGAGTGGGTGAGAGGTTGTGTGAGCTTTGGTTGCTGGCTGGTGCTAAACCACAAGACACAATTAGCCATTGTGCCCATTTTTATAATTCATTTAATTATATTGGCAATATAATACATAATTTTTTGACCTTCACCCTGGTTGACACATTATTCTCATGACAAGACAACTTTTGCTCTTTAACCAGGACTTATCAAAATTAAACAAATTTCAAATCTAAATAGTCCACAAAAGGAAATCGGTTGCCAATGTGAAGATGAAAAGAGAGGTAGAGATCTTCTCTTGCATTTACTTTAAAATTTATAATCAGTTTTTCAAAATTCAACATAGTCTGGCAATATTAATTCTAGAACTAGCATTAAATTTTACATTGAAATTACCTCTAGAGGGAGAACAAAAACTGTAATTCTTCCTCACTAGGGTTAGATCATTAGTCAAATAACTCCCTTCTACAGGTACGTTAGGAAAATGCATTATATATATATATATATATGTATGTATGTATGTAAAAACATCCATAGGACTCAAGTCTTAGTATTTTTGGATTTTCCCCCCTTCCTGAATACATTTCAAAATAAACTAATCTTGTCATTAAAACAGGTGAGATTGTATTTATGTTATCACAGGGCATAGACTTAAACAGAAAAAACAATCATGCTCTTTTTTCTCACGCTCTTTGGATAATTTAACTAAATAAAACAATGTTAGAATAAAAAATAACTAAGTGCAAACTATGTATTCCCTTTTTGCAGGTTACCACTCGTTGTTAGGAAAAGTAATGGATTTTAAGTGCTAGTAAATTGAAAAAGAGGATTTATTCTTCATTGACTGATGGAAACAAGTATTGGATGGGACATTAAATGAAAGGCCTTACCAGATCCTTTGAGTTATCATTCATTGAAGAAACATAGTTTGTTATTCTTCTGATGCAAGCTGCTGAGAGGTGATTTAAATTAGTCTGGTTTGCAATCTCAAAAATGCAATTCAGCATGCATTTAAGGAGTAATTAAATGGTTCCTCTGTTAAACTTATATCAGACTACTTAACATCTGGGGTTATGTGAGCACATTCAGACAAAGCACAAGTAACAAAATTGATTTTCTCCTTGAGTTTTCGAACACAAATGAATACAATTTTCTCCAATGCAGAATTTTTTTGTAAGAAAAATGTACATAACATGCGCCTCAGTGTAAACAGAAAATCAGTGGAACAACCAGTGAGGCATTCCACACACTGCATGTCACTCAACAACACATATTTTCCACTTTCATTGAGTAATATATTAATCAGCAAAGAAAGAAAGTCATGGCAATTAAGAAAAGTACTGCAAACACTGTTATTTTTAGGGCCTTGAGCAGGCCATATCTCTGTAACTTTTACCCACCTGGGCTACGGCTGCCTGTGTTCAAGGCCAGCTTTGCTAACAGCGCAGCTGAGCCACCATGAGTCAGACCACTGGGAGACATCCCTGTGAGGAAGCTGAGCTTTGTGCTATGCCTTGGGTACCCAGCACTTTGCCCTGGCTGGAGCTGTGCTGCAGGCATGCCTGTGCCCATCCCTATCCCTGGCCTGGCCAGATTTTGGGTGCTCTCTGCTGCGACTCTGCTCTCGTCTGCCTGTGGCTGACCTTGGCTGTCCCTGCCAGCTCTGCCTTTCCTCGAGTAGTGACTGGCTAATCAGGTGCTTGATCACTATATGATCATTAAAAATGGAGACTTTGCCTACAAGAAAAAACAATTAAATCACCAAACCAGTTATTACTTTGCTAATGATGAACTGAGTTGGAGAAAATTCGTCTCCAGCCTCATTATTTTCAATTATGATATGACTCCAATGACACTCAAACTGATAGTTGCAGATACAAAGAATTTATTTCTCAACACTGTGCAAGTAGGCATACCCTAAGGAAAAATACATTTTTTGGAGATGTACAACTCATTTGTCAACCTAAAACAGTGTTTAAAAACAAATTCTTAAACCAATGCATAACCTTCCTAAAGGGTTAACTTAGCCAGGATTGTGCTGCAAATAGCATATTAGTTAATGCAGAGCTAAGAACTTTCACAATTTAGGTAAAAAAAATCAGTGAAAATTAAATGTAAGCCTATTCTGAGATTCAAACAACTATTTTAGTTTTTTTTTTGTTCCATTCATGTGACTTTTCAAGATCTACATTCTGCTTTTTTTTCCCTAGTATTAAAATTAGTGAGATGATTTAACGAACAATGTTAAACTAGTACTTCCATAAGAAGTGATACCAATTCAGTCCAAACTCCTATGAATTTATTTAGTAAGCAGAGCCCCAGATGAAAAGACAGCTTTCAGTTTAAAGAGGACTTTTACTACTGGAAAGTTATCTCATGATGGATTAGCCCTTGTCAGAAACCCTCTCGTACTTACAAGATGCTCTAACTGAATAACTAGATCCAGACCAGTTGTTGATTGAACTGCTTAATTTGATTCTATCAAAACAGGTAATTGACTTCCTAAATTAAATCAATAAACAATTAAGATCCTTCTCAGTGATGTACCCAACAAGAAATCTATATCAAAGGGCAGGCATATGAAAATCAATCAGAGTTCCTTTCTTTTTTTTTCTTTTTTTTTTTCTTTTTTTTCCAGTTACTATCCTCCTGAATTTAGTTGAAATGCAGATTCAAATTTTAAACTGCTTAGCAATTCCAAAAAAGGGAATTATTGGAGAATTATTATGTTAATGCATTTGCAGTGGCATACTACATACTATGCTTTTGACCACTGACATGATTTTTCTTTCCTTTGCAATTTTAGAAAAAATATTGAAATTTAGAGAATAAAACATCACTGCTCTTTATAACTACACCAGAATAAATATGGTCACCTCAGATTGGCTTCTTTTGCCTTTTTTTTTCTTTTTTTTTTTTTTTTTTTTAAATCTGTCTTCAAAAATACAAGAGTTTTCAAATTTAATAAAGACATTTTATTGTGGGGAAATACCCACACCCCCATTTTTTATCTAACAAACCTCAATATCTTGCAATTTAAAGTATTACATTACCAAGTTCTTTATACTGTTTTTACTGTCTTATTATAAAGCAGAATTAGCACTTCTGCCTTCCTAAAAAAAAAATTGCATTCTTAAATCTAATGTGTTATTACAGCTTTATTTGGAAATTTTTTGATGTCTTAAGTAACTAAGTATATTCATACTGTAGATAATTACTGCAAATCCCTCTTTGTGATGGACCATGATCAGAGAAAATTTTTAAAGTTGCACATAGGAATTCAATAATGAATGTCTGATGGGAATTAGTGGCTTTGAAAACCTTTTGAAATCTCCAACACTGAATTTGATTTAGGTAGCAGTTTCAAGGGTCCATTCTAAGCATGAACAGTTTTGTATTTCAATATGTTCTTGGTAGACTAGAAATATTCTATTTAAATTAAAGCATTTTATTATTTTTTAACTTCATTTTGAATAAGCAAATGATAGTTTCAAATGCCAGTTAAAATTTCTTACAAAAAACTTAAGTACAGATATAAAAAACTTAAGTAGGCTAAACTTGAATGTTTTCCTTGACTACAGATTTCAATACTAAGTTAAACATTTTGGTGAATCAGAACTGAATTTTTGTAAAAACTTTAACATAATATGAACCTTGGCAGAAAATATCACATCATAAACTGATAACTGACCAGACGCATGGTGGACCTGCGTTGATTTTCAGCTCCTCTTATTTTACTTGAAATTATATGTCCCCAAATCCTCTGAAAAATCAGGTCATAGTAGGAGATGAAATTGATTCTACTGGATAATACTGCATCAAATACTTAATATGAAGGTATTTTTCAGAGGTCAAGATTGGGACCAGCACCGTTTAACTTCTCTGCTGGCAGCATGGAGAGTGTGATTGAGTACACCTTCAGCAAGCTGCTGATGACACCAGGCTGTGTGGTGCAGTTGACACGCTGGAGGGAAGGGAGGACATCCAGAGGGACCTTCACAGCCTGGGGATCTGGACCTGTATGAACCTCCACAGTTTCAACATGGCCAAGTGCAAGGTCTAGCAAGTGGTTTGAGGAAACCTGAAGCACAAATACAGACTGGGCAAGCAATGGACTGAGAGCAACCCTGCCAAGAAAGACTTGGTGGTGTTGGCTGACAAGAAGTTCAAAAAGTTCAATGTGCTCAAGGTGTTCAATGTGTTCAATGTGTTTGATGCTCATGGCCATGTGCTCTTGCAGCCCAGAAAGCCAACTGTATTCTGAGCTGCACGAAAAGCAGCCAGCAGGTGCTTTTGGAGGCCATTCCCCACCCCTATTCCAATCTCATGAGCTCCCACCTGGAGTGCTGTGTCCAGCTTTGGGATCCCATAAGAACATAAGAAGCATATGGACCTGCTGGACTGAGTCCAGGGAATGGCCATGGAGATAATCAGGGGGCCGGAGCACTTCTCCTATGAAGCTAAACTAAGAGAGTTAGCATTGCTCTGACTGGAGAAGTGAAGGCTCTGGGAAAACCTTATAGCACCTTCTGGTACCTAAAGGAGACTTACAAGATAAGTGGAGAGGGACTTTGTACAAGGGCATGTAGTGACAGGACAAGGGGAAATGCCTTTAGACTTAAAGGCAGCAGGTTTAGATTAGAGGTAAGGAAGAAATTCTTTACTGTGAGGGTAATGAGTCAGTGCAACAGGTTGTCCAGAGAAGCTACAGATGGCACATCCCTGACAATGCTCAAGGCCAAGTTGGATGGGACTCTGAGCATCCTATGTAAGGTGTCTCTATCCATGGCATGGGGTTAGAACTAGATGATCTTTAAGGTCCCTTCCAATCATTCCATGATTCTGTAAGATTGTTTATTTTTTTTTAAATATGAGATTATTTTAAAGCATCCCAGAATGTCTTCCTATAATAATGTGTACCATTCCTAAAATTCTTTTAGAGTGAAAATTGAGAGAAGGAAGAAAGGTGAATTCCCTGTCTGAGGAAGGTAGGTGTAGTCATATCACTGGTCAGATACACAAACACCAGTGGTTTTCAGGAAAATCTATCAAATGGCCCCTAGTATAGTTCTGTGCTTGAACAATTTGGCAGGGTAAAAAAAATCAAGTACCGTGACTTTCTTTTATAATTTTTGCATTAAGGATAATTTCTGCTGAATATTGCTGAAAATAATCAGAGTAAAAAAATGTAGAGTATAGACATCTGATCTCATTTCATCATTATGGTAAAGTAGTGAATCGTATGAAGATTACACTTTGATTTTAATTTAAATGGATTTTACCGGTAAATTGGATTTTGTCATGCTTCATAAGAATATATTTCATAAAGCAATCTGAATTGCTTACCTTTACAAATTGATATGGATCAGAAGAGAAACTTCATTTCATGCAACCTTTGAAATACCCATACAGAAATGTAAAATTTACTCTTGCAAGTCATTTGTAGCTCTAATGCATTAAAAATTACTTTTATCTAACCAGATGCAAGAGTTTGTCTTATATTTATCATGTTTGTTTTATCTTCATCTCCAACAGCAAGCACTACCTTAAATATAATTTCTGTACATTTCCAAAAATATTAGTATTAATTTCTTAACTCTAGCAATTGTAAATATGCTTCAATTTCCTGATTTATTCCTATGCCTCATTCAAGCTAATTTTTTTCAAAGTAATTTGAAATACTTCTTCACTCATGAGATACCAAGTATGAACATTTTACAAAACATAACTGTTTTTCTAGAAATTTCTGTGAAGCAGAATATGCTTGCTTCATTCTACACTTCCCATAGGATTCTGCATATGATTTTTTGTGTGGCTTCACTCATGCCATAAAACTTATGTATATGGTGTGCAAGTAAACATTCTAAAATTATATAATCTTTTAATTACGTATATATTAAACATAAATGTTTTATTGAAGTATTAAACTTGGTATACACAGGTATCTAATATTCCATATATACAAAAAAAAACCCCTAAAAACTAAAAACATTTTCGTTATTGTAGAACTAAACTGATGAAAAAATTTTCAAGTTGTACTTAGAAAACAATACATTAAGAATTCACACAATTTGCTTAAATTAGTAGTTTCTTATAACCTAGGGAGTACTATTTGTATTTGAGTTCTCTCTATTATTAATATATTTTAGTATATTTTATTTGTTTATACTATA
>VZTT01065882.1:31511-41709 GCA_013400855.1 Buphagus erythrorhynchus
GTCACAGCTAGGTTAAAAATCTAAAATTTAGGTGTCCAGATTTTAGCTGTTTGATTCAACTCTATAGTCTCATGCTGCAGCAGGTGGAATTTATAAGTAGGTATTTCAACAAAACTCAATGAAGTTTGCACTAGTAATCATGACACTATTCTTCCCCAGTAACATGCTAAGGCCATGATTTCCCAAAAATGTCTAAAAATCTACCTGCTAGTGGGAAGGAGGAAGGAAATTCCCATTTTGTTTAACTTGCATCCACAGCTTTGCTTCATATATTAAACTGTATTTATTGAAACCCACAGGTTTTCCACTTTTCCCCTTCTGATCCTCCCCTCCGTCCTACTGGGGCAGAAGTGGGGAGTGACTGGGTGCTTGCACAGGGCCTGACTGGGGTCAATCAAAACCTGGAGAGAGCCCTTTGTTTATATAAAAACACCTACACAAAGACATACCAGTGTTTCATATAATATTCTTTACTGTCAGGAGTTGTGCTGGACTTTCTTCATAGAAACTATCTCCTTATTCAATTTTGGAGCAGTTAATTCAAGAACTCAGAAGGCTCAGCAGATTTTCTGAAGGTTGTAATTTTCCCCTATTTCACTTTTTAGCATTGCTAGTTCACTTCTTCCTATTGAATATCTAGCTTCCCAACTGTCTTACAGTACTGAACAGCAAAAATAAAGTTACACAAAACACATCACATTTATTTTTACACACTCCTAATGCTGTTATTGAATGATCTGATCACTGAAAACTGTGCATAGGCTGGACAAAAGCATAAGTCTTGTGGGCAGAAAGGAATGCCTAATTCAGCATTTATTTATAGCTGCAAATGGTTGCTTCCCCTGCAAGCATTGAACACCTAACTTGATTATGAACCCAACATTTGACAGCCTGCATGATCTGTGAGTCAATAGGTGCAGCAGTACTTTCTGGATAGATTAAATCTTGAAGTGGAGTGGGCGGGGGAGAAACTAGGAAGGGAAAGATAATTGAATGAAACTAAGAAGTAAAATCAGAGTCACTAAAATACACTTAATTGAATATTTCTAACTGTTAAAGTATATGGGGGCATAAAATTACTAACACTGGAAAATTAAACTGACTTCTAGGAAGGTTAGGGTAAGAAATTTTGCTCTCAATTGCTTTACTCAATTATTCTATTCATTGATGCAAATCAGTTAACTCTAGGATTACATTGACATAAATGATGGCAAGTAGATTCAGTCATTCAATGGATGACCTTTCTTTAAATGAAAACTTAGTTTTGATTTACTTTTTTAAGTGCAAACTTTAACCTAGGGGAAAAAAATAATTTAATTAATATAGGAAAACTGAAACAGATGAAAAAAGAAAATCTTATGCCATTTAGTCTACTTTGAATATTCTATTGTATATTATAATTGCATATTACACACATTAAAGTTTAAATAAATTAAATCTATTACTTGGATATATAATACATTTTATATATTTATACATAGAAGACCTCATGTGCATGTATAATTTTTATTCTTTTAATACACACAAATGTAAGGTATTTTTATTAGAAAAATAATTGATGAATAAATAAAAGCTATTTTTGCTCCTCAAATTAAGCATTACTCTGCAATGTTTTTGGAAAGGAGAAAAATCAAATACCATAAAATTTATGCTTTTTAAATAGAACAGGTCATCAATGTGCATTTTAAGATAGAAAACTAACTTGTTGAAAGTGTTTAAAACACTTAGGAATGTATCCTTTTTACCAACTGCAAATAAGTGAAATGTGTCCTTAATATTTACCATACATAGAGCAGCAATTCTTCTTGGATTCAGACAAGAATGCTAAAATTTTAATCCTCATTCCTTCCTTCTTCCATTAAAGATTCTGGAGGGGAGGCGTGGCAGACTTTTTAAAACTATATGAAGTTAAAATTCAGTTCATTAAAATACAACAGTAGGGCATTCGCTGAGCATCAGAAGCATTTTTCCATACAAATGAGCCAAAGTAGAACTTACACTGTGGAGCTAATCATTAAGAATTCTAATCATCTTAAATTCTTCACTCCATGGGTGCTGATCTGATGGGTCCATAATTCGGTACATAAGAATAGGACTACATTAGAATTTAAAAAGAACAGTCTTCATGGTCACAGAGGGCCAGTTTTAGGCCTTCATGAATAATACATAGACAGGGAAGGAAAGAGATTTCACTCAGCATTCTAACCTGAACAATTATAGAAGAGTTTTGGAATAAAATTAGTTTCTTTCATTCTATTCAGCTTTAAAGCTTTCACAATCAGCACATTCTAAATTTACTACCAATGTATGAATAAGCTATAAGTACTGGATAACTTATTTTCACCAAATGACATTGCTCCCATACAATGTTGTATTACTTCAACTTAATTAAATTAACCGAAGATATCTGCTTATAATTATTATTATTATAGCCACAAAATGAAACTGGTTTTGCAAATTATTAGTTGTGCCAAACACTACTCTTGTCCCTGGAAACTGATTCAGTAGTATCTTGTTACTTCTCCTTGTCCCTTGAATTTCAATGAAACTTAAATTGTCCATGCTTGACCAGATTGAAAGCTGGAATTCTTAGAAGCGCTATTTCCCCAGCTCTCTCTATAAATGTACATCTCTGAATTACAAAATCCTATAGAGAATTTAGAAAAAGCAACGCTGGTTTCATCTAGAAAGGAAGAACAAGGGGAGTGAGAGCCCCAAACACCCGCAGAGACAGCAGTATGTGAACAATCCATAAAATGTGGTCTCACCCTTTCAGGAAAGCCATTGCAGTGGAAACTTCTGAAGCCACTCTGATACCAAATCTATCAGTCATCTTTAACCTTTTAAAGGGTTCCATGAGATTATTAGGAGGAAAATTGCCAATGTATTCATTAATCCAAGTATTCTCTTTACTTTGGAACCTGATCAGGAAAAGTTTAAAACAGCAGTTTTAATCAAGTTTTATTTCTTCTCCTAGAGCTGTTTTAGCTTCTAAAGCACATACAAAATTTAGTAATCTGTTTTTTAAAGAGCAACAACATTTAAATTAATTAATTCCTTTCGTGGATGTTTAGGAATGAACAAAGGAGGGAAAAAAATAAAATCATAATTATTTATTCTTTCCAGAGAAAGAAACCTATTTCCAAAGCTAATATGTGGCAACACATCTCTAGAACTTTCAACTCTATAACAAGCACCTCATAAAAATCATGTTGTACTGCTGCTTTCTTTTTGTCCTTTCTCTATCCTATCTTAGTGCCTACTTCCATTCTTCCATTTTCATTGGAAAAGGTGCTTGCATTTCCATTTAGTCTTTGATTTTGTTATACTTTTCAGGCCTGTGCACACCTTTGTGAAAAAATCTCCTGCCATCAATGAAAAATATGTCTGAGAGAGACACCCAACACTTTTTTAAAGAAATAAGGAAGATTTTTTTTTTTTAATTTAATGCATCACTGTAGTATTTTATGTTTGTTTGCTTTCAGACCAAAGTGACATTATATACATCATATGGTAGATGCATTATTCTATAACAAAATCCTACATTACAAGCATAACATAATAAAAATGATATTGAATATATTCTTTGTCTTGACATTGTCTGTACCTTTGATTTTAATTAAAATTGCCGCAATATTTTTTATTCCTTTTCTTTGTAATATTTGTTCCATTCACCCTTTGGGCTGCTGCAATTTCTTTCTGCCATTATACTACACTCTACATTTCTCTAATCTCATCATTACCTGAATTTTATTTCTTTTTGATATGAAACATTTAGGAACAAGCAAATGAGTTCAGGAAAGAAGAATAGAATAGTTCATTGTTCACATAAAGTAAGGTTGCTGGTAACATCTTGATATGCCTCTGGAAAAAAAAAAACTGATAGAGAATGCAGTTTAGGAACACTTTCTAATTAAAAACAATAGAATAACGGTTAGTTATGGACGTCATAATGTGATTAAAAGTTTAAAATTTATGAGTACATTGTTTTTTGTTCTAAAGAAAATTATTCTGTGGTAGCTAAAGATGTGAATATAAATGAACTAAATACCTCTTTGATTATCTCATTTAAAAGACAGGTAGTGTTAATCTGCTTTAGCTTCATCTCTTTGAGGGAAGGGAAGAGACTTCCATACAAGAATTTAATGCTTTTTAATTCACATCATTAATTAGCAGAACTATCCTAACTGTAGAATAGACTTGCCCTAAAAGACAGAATGATCAAGAACATTGAAAGTTGCACTGGGATTAATTTAAACAGAAGATTTCAGGGAATCTGCTGCTGAGAGGCACTTTACCAGCTCATGTCATTTTACTGACTACTTAGGAAAGGGCAGTCTCAGCACTAATAAAACAACTTTTCAGCAATGAAAAACACTTGCTTTGAGCAACGATAATTCATAGAAGAGCAATTGTTTGGAGAAATGTGCATTAAGGCATTAAGGATTCTGGACAAAGTGAAGGGTGTACCAATTGAGAGTTAAATTCTTATTAGCATCTTTATTTTAATATTTTTACTCTTGACCTCTAATAGACAAAAATAACTTTTGTTTATTGGGGGCAAGAACAGTTGAAAGATAAAAAATCATCAGAGGTATGCAAGACAAGCATATGAAAAAAGAGGAGTGAATCCTTGAAAAAAAAATCTAAATGGTAATTTGTAAATGTAATTGACACAATTAAACATGTGTATATCCAAGGGACAATAAAGATCACTGCCCTGAATAATTCCAGTAGCGAATAATCAATGATGACACTTCAAAAGAAAGGTTGAAAAATCAAAGAAGGGTCTTACTTATTCTCATTTTCTTCCCAGTAGTTTCTTATAGACAGCACAGAAAAATTTTTGTATATTCAATACTTTCATGATTTATTTTCAAGTTTTATACTGTCTTGTTAAGGAATCCATAAACCTGAAAGGATGCTGCTGTAACTTCTAATGTACTAGTTAAGAAATATTAAAAATGTGTTTGCCTTTGCTATTTGGGATGCTTGTACAAAACAGGACTCTTACATTCCCTACATCCCTCCTCACAAAATCTGGGCCAATTGGCAAGGGGGAAGTGGGGAAGGCCCTTTTTTCATATAAATGTATTTCCATATTTCTGATCAGTTATGGCCTTTTCTGCACTCCTGCTGCTAGTTCAGTCTAGCACTGCAGCTCTGCCTTTCTCCCATTTCCCTCCCCTGCATGCTGCCATCCCAACCTGGTCCAGCATGACGAGAGCAGGGATGGGAATGCAGTGTCCAGGGGCCACTTTCTCCTTGGTCTCCCCTTGCTGGCAGCACTCCTGCCTCTCCTTTGGGCCAAGGACAGAAGCCAGTCGTGGAGGCAATGCTTACTGGGGATGGCCAGTGAGGGCAAGGGAGGCTGCTCCATCTCCAGAGAGCAGGAGACCATCATGAACCATCATGACAGAACCTCTTCTGCTGCCTGCTCCAGCCTCCTCCATGGGCAGGGCATCCAGAGGAAAAGGATGCTAGTAAGAATACAGAAATCACAATCCTCAGCCATAATCAAGCCAAATCCAAATTTTGATTTCTTCTTCAAAACAGTTAAAAGTACTGCAGTTCTTCTTTGCATTGTAATAATACTGTTTAATTTATTTTAAAACAAGCAAAACTGTAAAACTGGCATAAAATGAATCCATGGGTGTTAACAGTTAACAATTTTGACTCATTATTTTCCATGAAGTTTCATAGATATGGATAAAATTAAGTCTGATTAATAACTGTATTAGTATCCACAACCGTTGAGTAAGTTCCATTAAACCATATGAGAACTCTTTATGACTTTTCAGAGTGATTCCATACAAAAGTGACTGAGATATTAATTTAAATAATTAGAAATGAGGTCTTTTTCATTATTAGTCTAAGCATCTTAAAAACAATACAATTATGTTAAGAGTAAAAACTGTGTTAAATGATAAAGCTGTGAGACAATTCATGTACACTGAAGAAAAAAATGCCTCTTGCTCTTACCAGGTAATAGCCATTGAAGTATTCCATCCTCCAACTAAATCATCATCAGAAATATGACCAAAAATGAAAGCAAAAAATAATCTTTGCAGTTAGCAATAAAGATTTATAGATTTCTTATTAATTTATATCTGTGTCCAAAATTATGCGGAATAGATACAGGAGAATTTTATTTATTCAACCACTGTGAACAAAGGATGTGACTGTCTTGATTCTGGCCAGACAGAAGAGACTTATTTCTATGAATTTTTGCAGTATCCAGGAGGAGGCATAGCCAGGACCCAGCGATTATTCCATACCACCTGGTGTCATTTGCCAGGGATGGGAGGGGAGCAAGGAGGGGAGGGATCTCTTCCAGGGAGAACCGGGTCCTTCCAGTTGAGGTAGCATGGCTGAGGTCAGGTTGGGTCAGGCTCTGTGGTGAGCATTTTGCATGTTAAACTAAAATAGCTGGTGTATCAAGGACCACTTCCTGCGTTCCTATGACTCTAACTCATTTGAATTTTAATTGACAAGAACATGACTGACTTTCACCCTAATTACATTCTCATTCCTATGCAGAAATTGGACAAGAGGAACACATAAAAGATATAGCAGTGCAGTTAAGTCCTTCACCTAAGTAAATAGTTAAACACCTGATTATGGAAGGAAGCCAAATTAATATCAGTAGAGCCACCCAGCTGCTTTAATTTAAATGTCTGTTTACCAACTTTGCTGGACTATAACCTTAATGAAGTAATATTTATGCTCACACCTTTTTTTTTTACACACAGGCAAATGATAAATCTTGTGAGTTAAATGATAAATCTTGTAACTCAAAATGCTTTTCTTGTGATTTTATGAGCATCAAGAACAAGGTGGTGTCATTTATCACAGAGATAGTGTCCCTAAAAAAGTTATTTTTTTAATGCTTTGAGACTTGCTGTTGTAAGGAATATAAGAAGTGTCACAGGCCTAACAGACTCTCAGAAGAATTCATGATGACATAATAAATCTCCTACTGAAGTAGATATCATCAGACTATCCAACAAAGCTCCAGTGAAGCTATGAAGTCATGTAGTTTTACCCCAAATAAAAAATGGATCAGGAAGCTTCCACATCTCAAATGTAATTTTTTGATGAAAATTTTGTCAATATCTACTGGAATACTTAATTTCAGGTACAAATTAATATTACTTTTTTGATGCTAACAATGAGCACTTACTTTTGTATTCACGGGAGTTTACTATGTTCCTAATATTTAATTTGCATTGCAGAATAAAGCTGGACTAAAAGTCAAAGTAGTAATGTAGGTAAGAACCTGTTATAACACACAGTAGTTTGCATGTTTAGTAAAAAATCTGATATCTGAAAATCATTAGGAATGTCATTTAAACAGGCATTTGGTTTCTATCTGTTCCCACTAACCAATGACATTCAATTTGTCAATCTTTTGGAAAGCCAACACAAAGTAAATTATTGCAGTATCTATTTACTTTTTAGGGAAATATTCATGCTGTTGATCAATTATAATGAATGAAGTATTGCTTTAATAGGAAGAATAGCAAGTTATTGACTTAATATCCCTAGGCCTGTCCAAAGAAAGCTGGATAGGGAATATTGACTTTTTAGGTCAAATTATAAAGTCTAAGAAATCTCTTTTCTCTTCTTTTTGTTTCATTTTGATTCTTTATTTTTTCCATGTAATTTAATTAAGTCTTTCAGGATGATGTCCAGTTTTGCAAACTTGATTGCAGAACTGTTGCAGTTCATGTGATCACATGGTGGCATTGATCAACTATAGACTAAGAGAAGTAAAAAGATAAGAAATATATTTATTGAAATCACAATCATTCACTTTTTCTTTCATCACTAAAACACTCAGCAATAGAAAACAGAAAATTTATCCTGGCAACCAAACCAGGGACATGACAGACAATGGATTTGCAAGATTCCACACTCGAATACTCTTTTTTCCTCCCTTCATTCCCATTAAACCTTTATCATATATCAACACTATCATCAAAATTATATATTTGGATGGCATTAGGCTTGTAATATAGAAGGCTGAACAAATCCTTTAAAAACCTCCAACCAATAAAAACCTCACAAAACCTCATAGCTCTAGTGACTTATGACAAAGATTAGTATTTGAAACCAAGTCCTTTACAGGACTGCATTATCTGTATTCCACTTGAACAAGCAAAAGCCATAAAATGGCTAACAATAAATTTCTGTTATAAAAGACCAAGGTAAATCAACAACTCTCCAAAGTATCTTGCAGCTGCACAATAGAAGTCCTAGTTATCAAAAGCAAATGAAAGACAGAAGACCAATAAATACCATGAACAAGCCAGCATCTAGTACCCAGACAGTGATATTCATTCCCTAGGGGTTTTAGCACAGACATTAATTATGTCTTCAGGAGAGCACTGCTGCCATTTAGTAAAGCAGACCTCATTTCACACCAATAACTAAAGAATGGTAAGTGATGAGCTAAATTCTGTTCTGAATTCCCTGGGTCCCTACTGTCAAACACTGTGCCAACAAGTATCAGGTATGAAGGTCTGATGCTATGCAAGCCTGGAAAATTATGGCCACTATCAATTAATTAGGCTATAATACCATTAATGATATACATAGTGACTTAAAATTCTAGAATTCTGACTATATTACTAGATCTTGCAACAGAACAGAAAGAAATCTTGAAATACAAGGAGGGGGAGAGGAAAGAGAGAATGAAAAAAATATACAAGAAACAGCAGTGATTCGATATTCCAAAAAAGGACAGTCTTGGCTTCAACAGAATCAGTATAAAGATTGTAAAAATATTACAATCCGTTTTTTTGTTTAATATTGGACTGCACTCAGTCATATCCTAACAATTCACAGAAGTCATAATTATTCTTTACAGGAATGGAGCCAGAAAGTTTTCTGCAGCCCTGACAAATTGAGATTATCACTCATATGTGAGTATATGTTGGATACAAAAGGCCTAAAAGGAATTCATTAAGCGCCCTCTGGCTCTGTTGAATGTCTCTATAACCAGATTATGAATTTAAAATTTACTGTTGTTTCTCAAAATATCATGTGTATGGGAAAGAAAGCAAAGCAAAAGGGCATCAAGACACACAAAAAAAATATATTTTTCTCAGAAAAGTTATCCTGATACATGGTGTTAGATACAGATAGAACATTCACAGGAGTGTAGCTACTGTCATGGGAACTGAAACTTAAATTTTAAAATTGAAGGGAGACTACAGTATCTGCAATCTGCATGTATTACTTTAGCCTTTTCAATATTCTTCATTTTGTGGCCTATTTTTTCTGTATTTGCTTACAGATTACTAAAGCTGTAATCATGAAAAATTGTCACTAGCAAATTAAATTTCAAAAAGCTAACAAAATCAAAGGTAATTCTGTTTACTATTATCTTTCAAGGACTATATAACAGTTTTGACAGTTATCGCAGCAAATGTGAAATGTCATAAACCCGTTATCATAACCAAGATTTTCACAGCAATTGAAAATAGCATCAACTTTGTACAATCATAACTATATTTCAAAACAAATTATTCTAGCACCGTTCATCATGACTGATAGCCATGAAAGGATGTTAACCTGGACTGCAAGATTTGCTTTGGATCATATTTCACCTGTGGCTAATGCATAGCCTCTAACCTCCAGCTAAAAAGGTTGACAATGTTGGATTTTAATGAGGGAGAAGAGAAGGGAAAAAGAGTGGAAATCAGTGACAGAGAAGGGAATGGTTTTTTTAAACATTTAAATAGTTTTATTCTCTGATGTTAAAAGAACCATGACAAAATAGCTCAGAACATAGCTGCTCTTTTTGTTTCTTACAGAAGTACAAAAAAGCTGTAACTATTTTTGAAGATCTGTACATGACAACTGCAACAGGATTAATACAGGATTGCTGAAAACCCCTTGGTGACTAAAAAGACAAATTTGAAGAGAAAAAATTTTGTTCCTTTTCAAGACTCAGTGAAATTCCCATTGTCTCAGGAGATGGGGAAGAGTCAGATACCTTCACATTAGATAAATCTAGAAAACACTCAAATGCCAATGAAATACAAACTTACTAATTAAATAAACTGCAACAGTATTGCAAAGAGTACATTAAAATATTGGCTAGTAATTGACTGACACTTTTTTATACAGCATCTAAATTCCACATAGTTTCACAAGTATTGTTCTGTGGCTGTATGTTAGGGAATTAACC
>VZTT01065882.1:45720-57186 GCA_013400855.1 Buphagus erythrorhynchus
GGCCTCTCTCATCCTTCCTGCCTCACTTCCTAGTTTATTTTCCTCTTTTTAAAATGTGAGTTCCAATTAATTAACTGCATATATGTACTAAGGCCAGTAGTATATTATGTCAGTAGAAGCAAAAGCTGACTGACTGAGATTTCATTTTGTGAGAGAGAATGAAAAATGTAAAACCAGCAGTCCTCCTACAGGTTGATTAGTATTCTTTATTTATAATCTTACTCTCTCACATAAATAATGTATATATTTATGACCATGTGGACTGATCTAAACAATCTAAGATAAATTTGTGACATTTTGATCTACTTTATTATTTGGCACATGGGAAAATAAACTGTTGATGTCCATATGTATACACAGAAATGTAATACAATAGCACAAAATGTGATTAATACTCCTTAAAATATAAACTGTAAAAACCAAAAATAAGTATGTTAATTATATTTTAAAAGTTTATTTTTGTGAGATTGCCTGAATGAGATTGTAAAGGAATATAATTTGCAATGTTATTTCATTTGAATAATAGAATACCACTTTGGAAGGGACATCAAGGATCATCTGGAACAGACTTTCTTGGCAAAAGCACAACCTAGAAAAGAAAGTCTAGCATCCTGTCCAGATGAATCTTAAGTGTCCCATACTGGGAATCCACTACTTCCCTGGGCAGATTATTCCAATTGATGATTGTTCTCATTGTGAAAAATTTTCCTTTTCTGTCTAGTCAGAATCTCTCCACGAGTTACTTGCACCTATTACCCCTCTTCTTTTTCCTGTGACTTCTCATAAAGATGGAGTCTCCATCTTCTTTGTAGCCTCCCTTTAAATACTGCAAAATGGTGATAAGGTCTCCCCTGTCTTCTTTTGTCAAGGTTGAACAAACCCAGTTAACTCAGTTCTCCCAGTCTTTCCTCACATGGCAGGCTTCCTAGCCCCTTGATCATATTTGTGGCCCTCCTCTAGACCTTCTCTGGCGTGTCCACAGCTATTTTAAATAGCAGGGACCAAACAAAGATCACAGTCGTTCAGGCATAGACTGACT
Organism: Buphagus erythrorhynchus; assembly: GCA_013400855.1. NCBI lineage: Eukaryota > Metazoa > Chordata > Aves > Passeriformes > Sturnidae > Buphagus > Buphagus erythrorhynchus. The sequence continues at coordinate 46,760 of VZTT01065882.1, forward strand.
AGCACTGAATAGAGCAGGATAATGACTTTTTATCACTGCTGGTGATGCCTTTGTTGATGCAGCCCAGCATCCTGCTGGCTTTCTTTGCTGCAGCAGCACTGCTTACTCACATTGAGCCTGTCCACCAGCACCTCCAGCACCCCAGCTGGGTAAATCCCAGCCTGTTCTGCACTCCTGGGTTATGTTTCCTAGCCTTGAGACTTTACATTTTGTCCTTGCTGAACTTCACGAGATGCTTTCAGCCTATCCAGATCTTTATGCAGAGGAGCTCTACCTTCCAAAGTGTCCACTGCCCCATTCAGTTGGCATCATCAGTAACCTTCATCAGGGTACACTCGATCCTGTTGTACAGATCACTTTTGAAGAGATTGAACAGCATTGGGCCCAATATCAGTCTGTCAGGAATACCAAGTGTGACAGAATGCCAGTTTGAAAAGGGGATATTTACCAACCTCTGGAATATTTTAGATCAGTTCTATGAGTCTGACATGTAGAACATTAAAAATTGCTGGAGTATTTGTTGTTTGACAACAGGGAAGATTATTATACTAAAGGTTACCTTTAATTGCAAGAGAAATACTGCTCAGTTGCAGTCATTTTCAAAGAGCAACAAATAGCAAGGATCAAGGTTACAACCCAGGTAATTACTGTGCTTACAAGTAAGAGAGCAATTAGATTATTCCTCATGTATCTTGTACAGACTTTTATTATGCAGCAAAATGAATTATGCTGTGCATCTGGAGTGGAGCGTTACAGGATTATTTACCTGATAAGGTCTTGTCCTACTCGAGNGTCTTGTCCTCCTCGAGAGGTTATTAAAGAATCTCCCAGCCTTCCCTTTTGAAAGATATATGGAGCAGTCCATCTTTGATAAAGAGTAGCCAAGACTGAAATATGTACATTCATCCTGATCTCTGGACAAGCCATTACATATAAAGTGCAGATAACATTACTTTCCAACTGCATTGCAGTGCAGTCACTAAACAAAATATAAATTCCATACCAACAATCTATAAGCATCATTTAAAAGTTATACAAATATTTGTAAAACTATACCATATAAGAAGCTTTCTATTTCATTATGCCAATCCTATAGATACATGAGGGAAATTATTTTATCCTTCAACTTATAATCAAAGCTACTGCAACCTTATTTTAAATGTTTGTTGGGTTTTGTTTTGTTTCATTGTTTATCTTTAGCCTTTTACTGCTCAAAGGGAGGAGTATTCCAATTAATTGTGATCATAGATGCCTTCAAGAAAACTTTTACAAGTGAATCATATTTCTGTTTGGGAAAAATGTTTGGGAAACATTTTTAAGAATTGCATATGAAGACAAAATGAATAGCACTGTGTTACAAATAAAAGCAATCTAAACTAAATTAAAATTTAGAGATATGTAATTTGTGTTTTTTAAGGTTTATGTATTTGGCATCACTGAAGTATCCATTCATCAGCTCAAAAATTGTGCACGCGAGCCTAATTCTATTCTAGCATAAAAAATCATAACAAATCATAACAAAATTGCTAGTAATTTAATGAAAAAGGCAGATTTCTAGTAGTAATTTTGATGTGCCCATCTAACCAGGACATTCTGACACCTCAGTTTCTTTAAATAATGCTTTAATAACTTTTTAAATAAGAATACTATGTATGTGAAGCTGCATTACAATTTCAATAATTACAGTTTTAAAACTATCAGTATCAGACATTCCAGTTAGCCTCTGGAAAAAAAAATAATAATAGAAAGATTTTTTTCTATCTCCTATCTGTTCTAAAATTGTCTTTCTAAATTAATGTATATTTTCAGGACTGCTGCATCACCAGTAATGTCAATATGTCTAAGTAATTACATATTCCTATTGAACATTTTATGATGTTAAGATACCATTCAAATATTAGTTAATAATGGTTTTGATGTAACTTGGACGAGATAGAGTCAGAAAGTATTCATTTGATGCACATGATAATATTATAACATTAAAGGTGACTATTGTGAACAACTTATTCCTCAGTATTAGTACTGGGTCAGCATGCTGGAAGAACCATTGTTTTTACTGGTGTTATAATATCACTAACAAAATCAGCACATGCAACCACATGGGACATAATCTAATGGACTTGGACTGAATGATCTGAGAGCTTTTTTCCAACCTGAATGATTTTAGATTTCTATGTGACACAAGAGCTCTAAATTCATGCATAGCTAAACTTAACCATTTGCACTTACCTTGGAAACCTCACCTAAAATTAAATTCTTAGGTAAAAATAAAGACATAAATCATGATGGACTTTATGTATCTACATTCTCTTTACTTTCCAATATCCTATTTTAATTAAGTTCCAGTTTATTTTGAACTGATGTAAAATTCCTTGTATTCTGAGCAGTATCTTGTCACATAGTGATGACATCAAATCCTAAAGCAACTCTTTCAAAATATCTTGAGAAATGGGAATAAATGTCACTGGAAATAATATCTATGTAAGCTTCTGATGTCTCATTCAGTCTAACTCTAGCACTGCATTAATCCAAGTAACAAGGTAAATTGCATTCAAATATGTAGACATGGTAGAATATATGTATCTATGGATGATGCAAATAAATTTCCAAATCCAGCTCAATTCGAACAAAATGGTGGCCTAAATTAACAGCATTTTATTCTCTTCCTCCCCAAGAAATCTCTTCTATTTGCATTTGTGGCTTGTTTATTTGGCAAAGCTCAAAGAAAAATCTAAGGAAAAAAAAACAAACAAAGAAAAAGTAAAGCACAAAACAGGACGATGCAGATGTTTAACATGCTAGTATTTTAGGTTCTCTGTCTGTTCCTTGGATAGAACTACTCATGTGTCTGAACTCCTGGGTTTTCCTAAGATATTAATGCTCATTATCAGTGCCTCATTATTGCCTGCTATAAAATTAAGACATCGGAGTGAAGAGGATGTTGAGGTCAAAGTTAGTTTTGCAGTAAATGGCAAGGAAGGTAGAAATAGAGAGAGAAAAGACATTGAAAAAACAGCATCTTGTTAAACAAACATAAGATTAGACTAAGAAAACACTTCAGAGAACTGTACAAACCTGGGAACAAGCCTCAGGAGGGTGTAACAGAGGAAGAATATCAAGACAAAATTACCAAGGGAAAAAACAAAGTATACACACACGCAGACAAACCCACACCCACACACCCCCCAAGTCACAAACAAATAAACAAACAAACAAATCAAACACCTCCTTCCTTTTTCTGATTACATTTCTTGGTATTGCCAGGAAAGTTAGTTTTAACAACTAAGAAGAACAGTGTCAAAAAAAAAGACTAAAAGGTCAAATAACAGGAAAATTGACTCATTTTCCAGCTTGTCTGATGATGTGCATCTAAGAAATTCATATTACATCCAAATGATAAAAACCTTAATTCATTTGAAAATATTCCCTTTAAGAACATTGTTCTTCCCACATTTTTCTGTATGTTATTAATGGTTTTCTGTAGGACAGGTGCCTGCCTAAAATTCCTTGTATCTGATTTTTCAGTCAGCTTTACAGTCTAAGCTGTTTTCAATAGCTCCACAGTTACTGAGAACTCATTGAGGCCACATTTATTCCATTATATAAACCCTTACCTACCATGGGGAGAAGGAAATGGATACCTCTGACAGATAATAATTCTGCTGCCATATAATTGTCCCCTTGGAAAGTTTATTCAATATAACAAACTCATTCAACATGAAATCATGGAACCTGAGCTAGCTAGCAGTGAAATGTGAAATAGTGCTATCAAGGTGAACTATAAGCAGATATTATTTCCTACTGTGATAGAAGCTACAACACACATGGACTTTAAATGGATCTCAAATGCTATTTTATGTATAGTTTATTTTCGTTTTAAAAGGATAGTGCAGAATGAGGGGTAAATTAGAAGTGGCCATTCTCATTGCTAAGTAAACAAATAAGAGAGAAGTGCTTCAGGCTATTTTAAATCTGTTTGGGAGCTTTATCAAAAGCAAGATATGTGCAGATTGATTTTGAGCTACATTATTTTCAAAGCTGGTTTTTTTTTCTTAAAAAAAACAACCAGTCAAGCAACCTAAAGAGCTTTACCTGAGAAGTCTTAATTAAATCCAAGGATCTCTGTCTCCTTAGTAACCACTCATAGCATCACTAGCATTCAAGCGAGAGCAGCAGGTGCAGGAAACCATAAAAATGAAAAATCCTATTTTGCCAATGACTTGTTGAAATATTAGATTGAAGTATTTAAATACTGGCTTCCTACTGATTTCAGTGACTTCTGAGTACAATCCTCTATCAATCTTTTAAAATATTATACACTACTGAAAGTAAATTTTATCTTTTTTTTCTTTGATATTCCACATTCTTATGTTACAGGATAGTGTACTTCTATTTATTCTTGAAGTTTGATACAATTTCATATTTCAGAGTCAAATGCATACTCCTAATGTTGTTCTAATCTTCATGATCTTTCCTGTGTTATATTTTTGAGACTTGTAGATTGAAATATGAAAGTATATAGTGCTGTAGAAACTGGGGAGGAACCATTTACATATGTTTTACAGAGCAAAACAACGTTTATAGATAAAAAAAATTATGTTATTGTAGTGAATGAAAAATGGAAATCTGTGAGACTTTGTTTATTTCAACGGTAGGCCTTTCAACACGTTTTATCTCATATTTATATTACAACTACTTTTTATAGGAATAATTTGTCTTTACTTAATAACTTCCACCAATATAAAACCAGTTTACATCAAAAGAATATTTAAAAAAAGTAGGGTTGCTTATCTGGGTTGACTGGATAAGTATGAAAGAATCAAGTTCATCTACTTCTGACTCTGAGGGATGAATTTGCCTCAAACATAAAGAGATTATCTGACTTAGATAAGGCATTTAAGCATGCATAACAGCTCTCTGGGTTTAAATTCTTAAATGCCACAGTCATCTTAAAATTTTCACCTCCTATTCCCACTTTTCTCTCACAAGATATTTTCAACAAAAAAGGTCCTTTGCTCAGCACAAGAGCTAATTGCAGTGGTAAGATGTTGAAATGAAGGTCTGCTTCTGTAATGTGGCTAAACTTGTATTTTCAATTCTTAATAGAGCAGAGTTCATTTAGCACATAAAGGATGGCTTAGTAACAGTCAGTCATGCTGGTTATAAACCTAGTTTTTTAAGTCATAACATCTTAATATTCTGTCACTTTTGGTAACCCTAACAAACATATTAAAAAAAATGATAAAAGAATAAACAAAGAAAGTGGAGAAGTTGCAGAAAAGACAGAAAATAAAACCCCATAAAATAAAAAGAAGAAAAAAGAATATTTGTTCAAGTATAACCAGGTATCAAGGTCATCAAAAGATGTTGGTGTCTTTGTCTTGTCTGCATATGTCCTAATTAAATATTTCCTTAGTGCCAATTCTAAACCTCACCTTTTATCCTTGGCTAAATTCTTGACATTACAGTTTCCCTGCAGTCCACAATTCTCTCTTTGAAAGTCCTTGCAAGCATTTAGTTCTCAGCGTGAGATCCAAGCATCCTGTTCAAACCTCTGACTATTTAGCATTATTCTTAGCTCTCACAGAGAAAGCCTTCCCTACATATCTCTGGGCAGCCACATTTGCACCATGGCTCAGGATATGTAATTATCAATTTCAGTTCCTCTGTTTGACCTGAGAGGAGTTAAACCCATATTAAGCACAGCAACTGATATATCACTGTGCTAGACACACTCTGGCTTGTTGAAACCATATCAATAATGAGAAAATAATTACACATTTATTAAGCCAAAGTTTGAGAATAGGAACTGCTTTTCAGCCACTTGTTGGAACATTCATATGAGAATAAAAGTTCGTTTTCTGTTCCAAACTCTGCTGCAGTATTTTAAGTAATTATTCCATTCTGATAGAAGCTGGAATTGTAAATGATCTGTTCCTGTGTAGAAGTTCCAGTCACCAGCTCTGCTCCAACCTGATGTACATTCTCTCATTCTCTAGTGGAAGAAATTAAAAGGAAAAAAATAATCAGATGAAGATTATTAAATTTGTTCACTAGCTATATATTATTTTAATTGGAATGCTAAGAACACTAGAAAAATTACAGATTTGGGGGGTTTTGAGTTGAATGAGAGGTAGTTCTGTGGCTTTTTTCCCCCTAATTTTTAATTATTATTCATACATATTTTTGACACATATTTTTGAAGCATCCAAAAGGAATAAATGAATTTATCACATGAAGAGATAAAGTGCAAATGTAGAGTATCAATAGTGACCATTAAAAAATTATATGTCATCATATACATGGCTCACCTACAATTAATAGAGTTCATGTTAAAAATAAAACATATATATATATAAATTTACAAAAATCACAATCTATTCATTTCTAAATTTAGTAACCATTATCTCAGTTTTTTTCTATAGAGTGGTTTATTCACAGTACTAAATTCAAAACAACTGAGACAGTACCTCAGCTTCCAAAGACACTTTATGACTAAACAAAATATAGGACACAATATAATTTTCAGGACAGACCAAACTTCAAGAAAACAGGTTCTAGCATCACTGGACCTCAACAAAGAGAGCTGTATGTAACTTTCCAAGAGATAAAGGCAAACGGCTGAGACCTCTACCTAATAATTCATTCTGTCCAAAGAAGAAAAGAAGAAAACCCAACCAACAGAGAAACAGTTCAGTTTCTAAGAAAGAGAATATAAATAACAACTCCTATTTTCCTTTCATGTAACAACTCCACTTCAGATAAACGTATTCCTATATAACTATTTGAAATAAGTCCTCATGCCCAGTTATATATGGTTTTAGCTATGATGTGAATAGCAGTCAGTTATTAAAAACAATGAACATTGGGGTATTTAATCTATATTCATAAAGAACAAGATATTTAAGGCAAATTTTTCTTACTAAATCCTCTGCAAAGGGAAACTTCATTACTATTTCATTTACTTCTTTAAGGGGTTTTTGTTTGTTTGCTTTTAGTTTGAGAATTCTGGGATTTTTTTGTTGTTGTTTGTTTTTGCATTGCTCTTGATATTAAGAACAGAAGTGAATGACTAAGAGAAAAAGTCGTAACATTTATTCAAATTATTTGAGGGACAGCATTCCTGAGAAGAGAGGGAAAAATTTCCAGCCTCTTCTTTTTCTCTTTACTCATAACTTAGCAAAGGTAAATTATGGAATTTTTATACAGTGATCAAATACTTAAACTCTGCCAACTGCTACATATATAGCCATGTATTTTGATGGCAATACATAACAAGTAAATTAAGAACAGTTAAAAACTTATCCATAATCTAAGTGTAAAATGTATTATAAGAATTGATTGATTAATTAATTCCATCTCTCGAGGTCAGAGTTTTGGAAGTTCTTGGCTGAAGGAAATGCAAAAGACTATAGTGAAAAGAGAAACAATTGACCTGTTGACACATTTGTAATTATTGGGACATTATATTCACATTATAATGGAAAGAATAGTTCTAAACTGTTCTGATACAAGGAGATATTTGGGATTGATATACATCCTGGCTCCATGGTGCCGTGTATGATGAAAATATATGTATGTATGGCTCATGTCATTTAAGTGTAATACATACAAAAGTATAACTGTATGGGTCTCCCTCCCCATAATTTTTGTTTCTTCAAACACAATTCTTCCGTGAACTCAACCAACTGATTTTGATGCCAATGACACAGAAGAGTCTATTTGCATCAGTCAACCTCAAAAGAAGAGTTCAGCCACAGTCTGGAGAAAAATGGCAATCACACAATAAAATCCAGATTACCTTGCAGACTACAAATAGATCTAAGCTTTTTCTTTTATAATATGTCATGGTCTTTGCATGCTCACTCATATTCCATATAGGGTCATTACTCTTGATCTGCTAATTTTCTCCAAAAGCTCATCAAACTACTGTGAAGTAGAAGTCCTCCATTTTGCTCATCCTTTAGTATTTCTGAACAATGGAGCAATTTATATGAATTGAACATTAGATTTCTTCTGGAATTTAGCTAAATAAATTATGGAATAATTAAATAAGTTTGATAACATTCAGAGGTTTCAAATATATAATTACTGTATTTTCTATTGTTTTATCACTTCCTTTTCATCTCTATATGTTAGCTTTGATTACTTATAGATAATAATTGGCAATCTAATCAAACTGGTGCTTTTAATCTTTAGATATTAGTGACAACTGGTTAATATTTGGACTTATCTATAAAAATTTCAAATGCTATGCAAGTAAAACTACTAGTTCTAACCATAACATTCAGATGCTCACTAGCCTTTTGGAAAATGGAAAATGAATCTCTAATAACTAAACATATTAAGATTACTTAAGGCACTTAAACAAACAAAAAAACACCCCTGAGAACTGATGGAAAACGTTTACTTTAGGAATTAAAAATGTAGGAACCAAATTTGTTCACAATGTAGAATAAAAGAAAAACACATTAGTTAATTAAGTTTATCTGCTGGCTTGGATATGTATCAAAGTGCAATAATTACTATAATTTGCATTAAAAAGCTCCAACCATCTTTTTGATATTAGACACCTAAAAGAAAGAATCATTTAATTATGTAGATTTTGCAATATTATAGGGGGGAAAAACCAACTATTTGAAAGAACTACCCATTAAGTTGGATATAGAAACTCCCCAATAGTTTCTGGCTCCCGTTACTGAAATACTCTCATTAGATAAAACTATCTGGAAAGAGATCACAGCCTCTTCTTTGATTTTTTATTCAGCCAAACATACTTTTCCAGGAAACCTATAAGAACTTGGGAGAAGTGGGGAGTTCCAGATACTTCAATGGGGCTAATAAAACTAGAAAATATCCTTAAAAAAACCCAAAACACAAAAACAAAAAAAACCCTCAAAACAAATAAAAACTCACCAGAAAAAATAAGTAGCAGAGAACCACCATCACCTATCATTAGAGCATCACAGACAAAATACTTCTATTGCATCTAACAATACATTATCATTTAAAGATTTCTGCATCACCTGCAAAAAATGGGAGACTAGTCCTTTAAAACCTTTTAAACGTATCTGTACTAAAACAAAAAAAAACAAAACACAAAGCCCCAAACAAACAAAGAAAAAGTCCTAACTAACCAACTACAGACACCTGATTCTATTCCATATCTATTCATATTTTTGTAATGATCTCTGTCATATTATATGATCTATGTCCAGTCTAACAAGGCGTCTGGCAAATCTTCAACACAAAATAGTTCTAAAAAATTACTAATCCAGACATGTTCATTTGAATTATTGACAGCAAATCTTAATCAATGCGCAGTCATTCCCGGCATATAATTGGTTATTAAACTAATTTTGGGCTGAGTTACATCCTCTGCTCCATTCAAAGGTAATTCAGTCTCCCAGAATAAAAGGCAAAAAGGCCCTGGTTAGATTATTTTTTGTGTCTAATGTTCTTGAGATTTCTAAGCGCCTTTAGGTGGGAAGCACATCAGATGTGCTGAATCTCAGACTTTGTACTGAAGTTTCTGGAGCTGCTGAAGTTCTGCTTCAACTCCAGATCCACCTCCTCACATGCAGCCCCTGTGGCTGCATTTCAGTACCTCAGGAATGAAAGGGGCTCAGCCACCCATTCACTAAGGAACAGGGTGTTTCCTGCTGCATAAATGCTGAGTAGTTGGCTGCAAACTTTCAAAGGAGTTTTCACAGCATAAAATGAATCCATTCTCATTGTGCCTGATGTTTTATCTGTTTACAGACACATATAATGTCCAGGGATTCCCAGATGCCTAAGACATTGCTATTCTGAGCATGCACAGACATTCCTTAGTGTTCACAGTTTTGCACCTGTTTCTTCTATAAATCCAGTTAAAATGAATAAAATAGTTATTCATCAACCAGAGTAGCTTGAGGCAATCTGGTGTGTTCTGAACAGATGTAGAAGATCAGGTTTCCTGATAAAACACACCACAAGGGTTTTTAGAGGTAGAAAATGAGGGCTCAATTATTTTCTCTGCCTGAAATGATGCAGGCTTCCTGCTCTTCTCTGGTAACTCTCTTAGCACTCCAAAATAATGTGCTCTACAAGAGGATATTGCTAGGAGCAGGGATTGGCAGTAAAAATTTCAGACTCTTCTTACACTAATAGAGACGAACAGAACCGAAACCTTCATGTAAATTACCAAGGCTCTCCATCCTACTGATCAGGATGCTTATCCAGGCTGTTCTTGTATCTAAGCCAAGCAGTATTTCAGTTTTTTTATTAACTAGTAACTGTTCAGGAAAACAAAACAAAAACTGAAGACGAATAGTAGCAGAAGTTAGTTATTTTGTTTTTATCTCATGCTATACAACTTCTCTTATATGTTTTCTTTCCCTCTTAAAAACAATTCTGTTTTTAAGTATAGAAATCAAATATATTTA
>VZTT01065884.1:8816-38839 GCA_013400855.1 Buphagus erythrorhynchus
GCTAATTTTCAATTAAATTTTGTTGAATGCTCTAAATACAAGTTAATTATCTTTGAAAGACAGGTTAACAAAAAAGAATATTGTTTCCTTCCAGAATCCATGCAAGAAAAGGAATCAGAATGCTCAGACTGGTAAGCCATAGCTAGCATAAATTCTAAACACACTGTTGTAGGAATTACAACATAAATTGGTCATCTACATGTTGAACTGACTGCATAAGAATTCATCTTCTGGGATTTGAAATAGGAGCAAGGGGAATAAAAATGGTTGCTGTTAACGATCTTGCTAAATTGACCTATAATATTCCAGTGGTAGGTGGATAAAGAACTAGTTGGCATTCATGGGGCATGTAGCATAATTTGGTCCACTCAGTATCTTCGATAGAAAGCAGTAGAAAATATTGAGAAAAATTAAAATATTCACATTGTTAAGCTTATAAACTCAATGAAAGTAGAATCTGCTTTCACATGACATTCATAATTATCTTGAGTCTTCATCATCTGTAGACGAATCCAAAGCTGGTGACTTGAAAGTTCTAAAACACTTAAAGACTAAATATGTTCATTGGTTGGCTCATCTAGCCTTTCTCTCTGGCAGAATCCAGGGTGGAGAGGGGGTACAATGATCACTTTTATCAGATGTAAAAGGAGAATCATGGAAATGTCTTTCTGAAGTTTTAGAAATATTTCACTATTTCCTTAACTCACTAAGGCAGAAAACTCCCTCCTTAGCAAGGCAAGGCTTCTGCAACTACCTCTGCCCATCTTTGACATGCCACTGACCACTGCACCATTGGCCTATTTCAACCAAATTTGTGAAGTGAAGATAGAATTTGTGAAGATAGATTTGTGAAGATAGAAACCCTTCTCATTTCAGCTCTCATAGAAATGAAATTCAGCATGTTAAGAGGAGAGTGACTTCTCTGGGTGTCCTCATGAATCCAAGGTAATTTTAGCTGGCAAATCAGACAATGTGTCAGACAATAACATGTGAGCCATCCCAGACTGCTCCCAGCACTGTGTCCTGGGGGTTCCCACAGGGCTGATTGCCAGGACAGGCAGGACACACACACATTGTGTACTGGGCACGAGACCAGGGGCTCCAGTGGCCACACTTTGGCACAAAGGTGCTATCTGACTGGAGAAGGACGTGCATCCCTGAAATAAAAGGCATTATAATCACAAAGTAAACAATTTCACAGGCCACAAAATGAAATGTTCTTCGCATTGTTATTTCTGCAAAGTAGGGAACTGAACAAAAGTAATGTACATGATCTTCAGGACTCCTCCAGGTTAGTGAATCTTGCTTTAAACAGAAGAGCAAAAGATAAGGCTTAGATTTCTCTTTGATTACTAACAGGCAGATGAGGTCTTTCCATTATCTTCTCTGTTTTTTGGATTGTACATAAATCACACAAGTAGTAGTAGTGAGTAGTGAGTAAGAATTCCCAGAATTTTACTTACTTGTGGAATATAAATGACAAAAAGATGGATACTCTAAAACTGTACATCTCAGTTCTGAACCATGGCCTGTGTTTTCAAGTTTGAAATTATCTCTATTGCATTTCATTACTATCTACATAGGATAAAGAACATTCACATTTGATATTATCAGAGTCTGTTGAAAGCTTAGTTTTGGTGCTGCAGTAGGAAGAGTGAACATTCAAAGTCATGTATCAGTATGTTAAAAACTAAAGAGAAAAACCTTCTACTATGAATTTACACATTCTTTTTTCCTCCTCTTCCCTCCCAATTTCACCTTTGACTGCACCTGCAGAATTCTGTATCAAGCATAGATGAAAAGACTGAATGGAATTTCATCGAAATTTATTAATGAAGATCATTCCCAGGTGAATGGTAATATTATCCATCTTTTACAGGCAGGCAGATACAACAGTTTAAATTACTCAGAAAGAGTAGTTTAAAGACTCTTCTGGATTAAAGGTTTATTAGATTATGATATAGTCCTGGATGTAAGTGCCAACTATTTCACACACCTGAAAAAGCACATGTTTAAGTACTTCCATAAATTTGGTAAGCAACTTCCTTTCCTCTGTGTCCAAACAAAACGGATTCACCACTGAATTCTGAAGACCCAAGACATTTGCACCAACACTTTCACACTTTTAAGAGCTCATAAACACACCTTCCATTACATCCTTACTTTTAAGATAAAAATTTCCTTGAGAGGGATGGAAGCTAACTGAAATAGAGGATTCCTTCCAAATGTCCAGAAATTTATTTCAAACTTAAATCACTCAAAGACAAAAGTGTTTCTGGCAGAAGGTGAAACATCAGTGACATTTCCTGGATCATCACACCTGTTCTTCTGTAAGATTGAAACTCCAAGTGTCTGAACCTCACAAATCCTCTGCTCAGTTAAACCCAGAGCCCAGTCTAGGACTAATGAAAGGAAATAGCTTTTTACTGTTTGAAAACAAAGCAAAAAATCACTACATGATCAGCTTTGAAGAGTCAACCTTTTAAAATCTACAATGTAGAGAAAGCACATGCTCCACAGCAGAGGAGTGTGGTGGATAGTGAGCATTCCTGCAAGCCTGTGAAAAGGGCTGAAGTCCTGCAAAGGCAGACTTTAAGTTATGAGCAAGCTGCCTCTTCAATACCCAAGGTAATGAAACATCTAAGGAATTCAAACAATTATTACAGAGGGGAAAAACCAGTCAGTCATTTGTTTTCTCGTTACTGTTTAAGCATGGATCAGGAAAGTGTGGAAAGAACAAAGTCACATCACCAATCTTCTCCCCACATATTGTGAATAAATCTATGTTGTTTGACCCAAATATTAATTCTACCCAAACCCTACTATCAGCAAGATATAAACTATTCATTTAATACCACTAACAAGTGAAACAAATACAGATTGAAAGCACTAAAAACTTCATCCTTTGTTTTCAGTTAAACTTCTGACAAACAAGCTACTAATATTTGCTGCTTCGGACTATTTTCTCACACCAAGCATTATGAGGATGAATTCAAATACATTTGTTGTGAGCTTAACAGGCCAGTTTGGGGACAGTCTGCCACCTGCCTCCTTTGTGGCAAGAAAGAGATGGAAACATGCTTTGGAAGTTTTACAGTGCCTGTCTTGTGTCCCTGAGCAATGCACAGACCTTACAGTAGTCAGCTGCATGTAGATGTGTGCAAGAAACAGAAACTATATGCAAATAAACTGCTGGGCATAAATAAAAACTTCCTATTTTCTAGCAGCATTTTACCACAGGCTCTGTTATCAATATACTACTCTTAGAAAAATTCATCATCAGATAAACTTTAGAATTAATGGAACTTGATAAATAAACTATTTTCAGACCATCACACATTACTGCTGTAGCAAGTGGCAAGCAGCACCCAGTTAAATAGAACTGAGCTTCTGTGGGCAGTAAAACACAAAGCCTAATGAAGAAAAAAGGTATTTACTATGTTATATTGCAAAGGATATACCTGCAAGCTCAAATTTTAGGCAAAACATACATATATACACAGAGTGTTCTATAAGGATTCACTTTCTGAGGTCTTGCAGATATATTGGTATCCCAACAGCCAAAGTGATCCTATTCAGCCCTGGGACTGTGAGGAGCACTGTCCAGCCAGGAATGAGAAATAAAAGCAGTTTCAACTGCATTGTGCTGGTGGATCTCAACACCTTCCACACAGACACGTGCTATGGCAACATTTAAGCACCAAAGTCTCTGCAAGACTCAGGAATTTCTGCCTATTTCTGCACATGCAGATTTGAGGGGGGTACTGCCACAGCTGGCTCTGTTCAGGTTCTCCCAGGCTTCCAACAGGCTCCCAGATCATGCCAGCACACCCTGGCTCCTGATGGAGCCCAAAGCACAAGCTCCTGAGGGCTGGACACAGCTAAACAGGAGGAGATACCATCCAGGATTAGAGGCTTTCAGCTCCTGTTGTGACCTGCAGAGCAGTTTCACACTTGGATTAACATGGAAGAATAAAGCAGCTATTTTAGCAAGGATCCTGGATACATGTCAGAGGTTTCCAGGACTGTCTGAAGNTGTCGCAAGATGCAGCAGCCCTGCCCTGCTCCTCTGTACTGCTGAAAAACGGGGCTCTGCTGGGAGGGAGCTTCACGGCAGCTGCTGCATGTGGAAGAGGCAGCATTGGTACAAATGAATGGACTTTGTAAAGGACACCTGGCAGTCACAGCACCAAGAGCAGCAAGAGGCTGCAGAAAGAACCTTCCAGAATACTCCCAACTTCACTCATCTTCACCCAGAATAGGATTTTTTCTGTAGCTTTAGAAACACAAATACACCTGTCTGACACGCCAGACAATGTCACTGTCCAACACCTTTCCCAAGAGTTTTTTTATATCAAATGTATCTGTAAAAAGATTTCCCAAGCAGATGTCAGTCTGGACTAACTTTATGTTGCAGAGGGAATTCCAAATACTTACAGGTGTCAGCTTTTTTCTTTTTTGACTTTTTTTTTTTGTCTTTTTTCCCCTTAATTTACATGATGGAAGAAAATAAATTATAATATCTCAGTATATTCATCAAATGCAGTTTGCCAAGATCTTTTGCTATGTGCTTTGAGGTCCTTACTTCAAATTAAACAACAAGAATGTCAATACTTTTAAATTTCATGAACCATGCAGCCACTTTTGGGAAAACTGCATCAGTGAAAGTAATGCCAGTAATTTAAACCTGCAATGTCCAAATGGTGGGCTGGGAGTCACTATAATAGAACCTACCACATCTAGCTCTTCTTGCCAAAACACGTCTGGTTTTGACAACCACAAAAATCTAGCTTCTTGGAAATCAGCTGTCAATATTATTATCATTTCGCTTAATTCACCTTCAGCAGGGAAATGTCTTTACTTGAACTGCTGGGATTTCTTCTGTATTCACTAGCAACAAGAAAGTAAATACTAAATTGTTGCTTAGACTGACGTAATTTTCTGTTATTGATATTTTTATTCACTACAATTTCTCACACAATCGACTGTTAATCAAAAATTTCACCAGGATTTTTTGTGTGAAAACACAAAGTAAATTAAATAAGTCTGATTAGTCTCCAGAACACACCACTCAGGTTCCAATAAAATACTTTGTTGACTCTAAGTGGGCTCAGAACATCACCACAGGTTTTAGCAAATATTCCAACATTTTTTTGTGTTTGTATTCCCCCAAACCAGGAATTTTCCAAGTTCTTGGGAAATGAAATAATTCTAGGGATTCAGGAACACTAATGGATAGCTTGCTAGCTCTGAGCAAAAGCAAAACAAAACGTATCCTATTAGCTTGAAAGGCTTTTTTTTTTTTTTATTAGAGACCATCTCTCATTATGGAACTGTAAAGCTGATCAAAATGGGATTTTGTCCCAGTTTTCTGCGTGAAAAACAATTTTGTATATGCATTAAATAGAACTAAGATGTGGCAGCAGAGGTTGACACTGCTATATAATCCAACCCTAAACCACCGGCAAAGTAAAAAATAAACAAAACCCTTGACAGCTGGCAAGAAAACTTTAAAATCCAACACAATACAGATCTCCACATTCACAGCTAGATAAATTGGGCTATATTGTGCCAGATATTTTTGCAAGAAACAACATGTCTTTTGTGTGCATATTATGTAAAACATGCACAGGTACTATAGCAGAATATAAAACAGTACATACATAAAAGTCACTCACATATCTCTAAACTAGGACATTTCAGTTGAGGCAAAAAAATCATCAGGTTGCAAAGGAAGGGAAAGCCAATGTGAAAAAGAATAAATCACATTTTACTTTCCTATATAGTTATAATCTTTATAGAAAAGACACACAGTTCCCTTTGACACTACGGATTGCCACAAGCAAAACGACTGGCAAACAAGCAGCTGTTAACTCGTGTAAAATAACAACACAATCCTCCTGACTGCAAAATCTGCATCAACAATAATTCTAAAAAGGCAGCATACATGTAATCCACTTAAAAGTGTTAACAAGGTATTGCAGAGTCTTAGCTGTATTTCCCAATTCTGTTTTTAAATATAACCAGAACATAACAGTAAAAATTAACCTAAAGCTTAACGGCTTATGTAAGAATGCTTTAATAAAAAAATGCTACTGAGGTTATTGAACTGTACAATTAAACCCCTCCCACTAAATACTTTTCAGTGTAATTTCCATCTAAAGCTTATTCAGCAAACCAAAATGCCAATGCATTTCTTCAATTTCCACTTCTTTGAACCTGTTAATGTATGAATAAAAAAAGATTTATTTGTGTTATTTGCCACATATAACCCTCTTGTCTAAAAAGTAGCTTTAAATATAAAATTTCTGAGATACACATGAAACTACAAAATATCTAAAGGATCATTTTGATTTTTTTCTGCAAGCTATGTTTGATTTACATCAATTAGATCTTTCACATAAGGTATCATATAACAGGAAGGCTAATAACCCAGAAATAACCTCATTAAAAAAGACAGCATATCGGTCTAAGCAGAATGAACTCTAAGCAGAAAAATTAGTGACCTGGAAAGTAGCAGGAAGAGGTAATAGCAATACAGAGAGAAAATACATTCCCATTAGCTAGTCAAAAGTAGAAATCACCAGCAATAAAGTAAAAATACAATAGAAGCATCAGGAAGATGCTTAAAAATATTTTTATCTTTTAAAAATCTGCAACAGAAAACATATTTCCCCAAACTAGGATGCTGTCTAAAATTATTTTATTCCTATGAATTAGTCTGTGCTTTTTATTTTTTTTTTTTTAGATGCTTAAAACAGTCCTTGGCAGAATATTATTAGCAAATCTAATACATTTATATTAAATTATCAGTGTATGATTCCAGTGTCTGTGGATTCATCTATTTTA
Organism: Buphagus erythrorhynchus; assembly: GCA_013400855.1. Taxonomy (NCBI): domain Eukaryota; kingdom Metazoa; phylum Chordata; class Aves; order Passeriformes; family Sturnidae; genus Buphagus; species Buphagus erythrorhynchus. The sequence continues at coordinate 15,666 of VZTT01065884.1, forward strand.
AGATTAATGGTTAATAATGGAAACTCAAGTTGGATTTACATAGTCTTTACATAGCCCTTGTCAAATGTTAGCTGCTTAGATTCAAAGGCTAGCCAAACCTTTAAAAATAATTTTTATTAGTGTATTGACAATATTTTCAGCAATTTTTTAGTTTTGATAAAATGACACTTTCTCTAATTTTTTTGTAAAATATTTTATTAAATATGTAGGTCCTCCTACCTGATCCAGCTCAATTTTGCCAGTATAAACGAGAACAAAAAGTACTTAAATCACCATTCAATTGCAAAGCTTCTCTTGATTTTATTTGAAAAACTACCTATGGTTTACTTTAATTTCCAAAGCAAATTAACTCAAATCAAACTATTGGGTACCACACATATACAGATTTGTGTCATTTTCTTTGCTTTTCAGTTTAATAGATGTAAAGTCTAATGAGAAGAGCAAAAAAAATCCAGCATACATATAGGCAAACCTCCATTTTTTATTTTCTTTTACTTTACTTCACAATTTTTAATCCAGTAAAATAAACCTCTTTTTAGACTCTCATCTCTAGATCAACAACTCAGCTGCACAAAGACTTAATTAAACCATTTGGAACATTTTACTCCCCAAGTCTGTAGACTTTTTTAGGCCATGATTGCTCATTTTTAGCTCATTGCCTACNCAATATATACCAGGAGACAGTGATGTAAACAGACACGGGACAGTGGGGCAGAAAATTCATCAGTGGAGGAGAGGAACAAAACATTCATGATTTTTATAGTTTTTTGCTTTATTTCCTAAAGCAAACAGATAAATACCCTAAACATTTCTAACTGGGATGGCCTTTCCTGGGAGAAACCAGGGTGCCACCTTCTACCATAGACTTGCCCAAAACTGTTTCCCCTCTCTTTTTGATAACATGGCCTGGCTCCACTACTAGCCAGGTAAAAAACTGGGAATTCATGGCATGCAAGAAACACTTCCAAGCATCACTATTGCCCAAACCTTTCCTTTCCTTTTTCCAAGGCTGATTTCTCCATCTCACTCTGGTAGGAGAGGCCAGCCCATGGAATATGTAGCTAAATGTGAAAACACACTAGTGAGCAATAATAGATGTATCATGATCTGAAACAAGCATAATTACAGTCAAAACAAATAAAATCACTAATTCGTGGGTAATGGATATTTCTTCAAAGGCACACAGTGTGTGACCAGACAAACAGAAAGGTACAACTCTGCTTTCTGCAGGCACCTCCAAGGGCAAAGCCAGCACTGGGAAAAGGAAAACCTGCAGGTTTTGAATGCCAACATGAAAAAACACCACAGTGTCATGCATGGGCATCACCAAATAAAGATCCTCTCTGAGACAAAAAGCAGAGTGTAACACAGCAAATTCCTTGCTCCTAAAATCAAAATACACTCTCAACCACTAGTTTTGGAGGCATCTGTGAGAAATCATCTGGCAGATTTTCTCAGGCATCATCAAAAGTTAATAGGAGCTGGGCACTTAATTCCCCTTTATGACTTTCAAAAAAANATTCAGCCAGTGTCAAGGAAACCATGAAGAACCTGAAACCTCTGAGATTGTAAAGCTGGGTTTAGTCAGACTTGGTCCAGAACATGAGGGACTCTGGCCTGGTTCTTTCCCATCCTTTCTCTGCAATAATAATAATAAATAATAATAANTTAATTTATTAGGGAGCAGATTTGCAAAGACTTTTATTACAGAAGCAGTAAGGGGAGCTATTTTTCCATAAAATATATGTAAATATGATTTATGAAAGACACAAATATTACTGAAGTGAGGGATAAATTGTTTCAAAACTTCATGTTCATAAAAGCTAGGTAAAAGTACATATTTCTTCAACATTTTTTCCCTCATACACTTTGGTATCTCTCCCAGGTAACTAGAAGGTAATTTCTCTGTATTCTTCTTACCTTATACCTGTAAGTACAATATCTTTATTGAAGGCACCTGCTATGAAATTACAAAAGGAAACGAGGCTGGTGCACATACTATTGCACAGTTACTGATCAGGCTGCTGCTTGAAGATTAAAAAAAAAAAAATACCAGTGGAAATAAGACTTGCAAATCTTAAAGGAGAATTTACTCCAGAACCACCAAATCAGCATACAACTATCATATGTAAGTGACTTCTGAAAGATTTATTAATTTACTAAATAAATGCTTCCCAGGAATAGCATTGCGGAAATAAATGTAATTTGGGATCTGTTAAGTGTAAAACAATTTACTTGAAATAATCCTTTTCCAGTTTTCTCCTTTTTTTTCTCTAAACTGACGTGACAGGAAACAGATGAAATTTTACTGTTAAAATCAAAGAGTCTGCAGAAAAAGAAGCTCAAAAAAGAGAAGAATGCCTTTTTCTTCCTGCACATTATGGTCAAAATGCCCATGAACTCTCTGACTGCTCTTGGTATCAGCTGGATCACCAAAACCCAGCGAGAGACAAGACCAAACATCTCAGCTCAGATATTCCAAGGGACTTCAGGCAAGTACCTCATCCCTTTGAAAGTCTCCTTTTAATAGCTTGGTCAAAGATTATCATGAAATCCCCTTGAACTCCTCCCAGGTTCCTCCAGTTGAATCCAACATTTAGACTTTTAATTACACTGATTAGGAGGAATGCAGATACCTCTATGAGATGGCTCATATATACTGGGCTTTGTTCTATGGTTCTTACAGTACAAGTTCCAAGGAACAACCAAGACTGTTCATATGAACAAGAACTCAACACCCATTTTACCTCAAAAAGGCTCTGCTAAACAACACTAGTCTTGGGAGTCAGATTTTAACTTGAGAGTTTAGTACATACAGGCCACCCTCACATTCACTCTGTACGAGCTCTGAAATAATTAAACTGTGAAGAACACTTTTGAAAAGCCAGTTGAAAATTCACAGTAGAAAGTTTTCAATTTTCCAGTAAAGCAGAGGAGAACATGGCCATTACTTTTGCAGCCAGCACTTTGTTTCAGGAGGATTTATTTTGCAGAAGGCTGTGTGAGGCTGTTCTCTGCACTTGCTGTACAGACGAGCTGCTGGATGTTTACACTGAAGGAATGGGGTCTCTCTAATAAAATGCACTATGTGCTGTAGTAGCTCCATTAATCTCCCATCATGGTCTTACATAAAACTGTAAAATCTGAGCCCTCACAGTGCTCAGGGGAAGCAGAGCCTTTGCTCTCCTTTCAGGGAGCTCAGCCTGGCAGGGACCGAGCTGTGCCACTGGAATTGGGCAGTGGCTGCTGGGGATGCAGGGATGGACAATTCCCCCGGTGAAGTGGTTGTGCACACAGATCTGAGTGCAGCAGCTGAGCTGCTGTCCCCAGAGTATTCTTCATGTGTTCTCTTGTGTAAAACAAGGCTTGATCACCAACCTGAGGTGCTCATATCTGCAGTTTATGCAGCTAAGTAGCTCCTTCAAACACGCAGAGTTGTATTAATAAAAAGGAAAAAAAAAAGAGGCTTTAGTGACTGATGACAGCAGAAGATGGAGCACTTTCCAACCATGACCTGGTACGTCTAAAGAAGATTTAAGAATATTTTTCTCACAATTGCTCAATGAGATATTTGGAACAGAGAGGAGGGGAAGGAGAAGGGGTGAAATGGCAACTGTCTAGTATGTCACACATGACAGTCAAATGTTACCAGAACTCAATCCTGGAGAAATATGGACTTCACAGTAAAGGTTGCTTAAAACAAAAGCCCATTTATCTGAATACTGAAGACATTTAATCAATTTACATGAAGGATTTCAAAATTAGTCAGACTGTAATGAACTATGAAATACTGATTAATGAATTTTTGTAATGTTTGATTAGAAACTTAACATGTATGCTAGCACATTTTTCCATCACTGCATTTATAAGATAATATTTATTTCTTGAAATTACCAGAGTATAAACAGTCTCTGGTTTATGGGGCTGAGCATGTTTACCATTTACCAAGCATTTTATTTCAAAAGTTATTCGTGAGAATTTTTAACCTACTAAAATCTTTTCCTAAATTCAATAAATAACAAAAGGGTACTTTCATATTTGCCTCTCCTTTCTCTTTCTTGTGCTACACTGTTTACTACAACCTCTCATATCTTCCTGATAGCACATTAAGCAATTCTCATCAGCCATTTAGGATCCCTTTTCTCATCTCCTACTCAGAATGAGCAAAAGGTCAACTTATATTTAATAAATAACACTAAATATAACTTGTACAGAGTATATCTAGTACTTGTGTGAAGCATATAGTCTCTAAAGTTCTGCAGAAATTCAGGCCATTGACCAAAAGTTTTACTGCCTATAAAGCAACCAAGGAAAACTGGGCCAGTGGCATGTGCCACAGTCAGTGGGAATTTTACTACTGATTTCACAGGGAATCATGAACAAACAAAAAATAAATGCACCTCAAGACCATTTAATTCTATGGCCAAAACTGAGCTTCAACAGTGTATTATTAAAACACCCTGCTTTCATACCTGTAGTGACAAGGTTCACAGAGGTAGGAATCATGTTTAGATGCTTACAAGACCATATGAAGAAATTAGTTGTATGCAATATAGCCCCTTCTATGAAAATTAAAAAGTTATTTCTGCATATTTGTCTTTATTATTGTCATTATCACTTGTCTGATACCAATTAATGAGTTAGGCTGACATCACTTTTTTGCCATGACACAGCAAGTCCCCATTAAGGAGGAGACCCAGAGAGTCCCTGCCTCACTGTCATTTTTTGGCTAATTAGCCAAAGTGGTCAGCTCTGGGACTCCTAAATGCTACCAAGTGAGACATCAAGTAAATCCTAGATATTGTTTCAGTCCCCATTTTTTAAATCACAGATACTTCTGAAGACATTAATCACTCATTCCCTAGTCATTTTTTTTGAAGGACATTCTTATATCACTTTAAAGTTTACTCTCAAAATACATTACTTTTACTTGAATCACATGTACCAGCCACCAGGTAAATTATGTTCTGAGCCCTTCTTAATTTTATTTTTTCTTATACTTTCTTAGAACAGCCATAATCTCATTAATTAGAGTCTCATAATCTGAGCAAGATAACAAAAAAGAAAAAAGCCTTTCTTTCCTGAAAGTGTTATTCCAACTAAAAATTATAATTGGTAACAAAGTTAACAAACCTAGAATTAGATCACGTACATCAGGAGGTCATCAAGTGTAACAGAATGTCAGTGAATGATTTTTATAAAGTATTAGTATAACAATCTGGTTTCATAATTGGTGAGCTGTAGCTTCTTTTTTTGCATGTAAAATGAAGAGATGCCTTCATCCACAGTGAAAAATGGAAAATCATTCAGTTTGGGGTTTTTGGTTGCTAGTAGCAACAAATACTGGAATATTGCCATCTGGCCTCTTGTTTTAAATGAGATTTGAATAATCAATTTAATAATGGATAGAGTACATACTTAAAGAAATAATCACTTGTCATATCTTAAGAAAACTTTGGTATAAAAAAAATCCATTGTATGAATTAATTCAGAGCACATAACAATCAAAAAGAGATGAGGTAATTTTTATTTTCGTTACTGTTGCCTCAAAAACTTAAGCTTACAAGGTTCTAAGTCATCCCATCAAACATCTAATAATGAGGGGAAATGACTAAGAGCAATTGGTTTGTTACAGGCACTCAAGCCCAGTAACCACCAGAGGGATTAAACCATATAGAATGGCATTTTGAACATACTTATAAGTCCTATGGTGTCCACAATCAAAGGAACAAAATTAAACACAGCAGAGAAAAAAAGACGAAATAGGTAAAATATTCATGTTACTATTGCTGCTTCAGACAAGATGAAATAAGAGTTCTGAACATGGGAGCCCTGAAGTTACAAGTGTTTTCTTCTTTTATAGGATGTTTATATAGCTGGCAAAGTGTTGCCACACACTGTTGTGAGACCAGGAACAGGCTCTGGGTGTTGATTCTGTCCTGGAAATCCTGGACTCACAAAGACACTTTTTTTTCTGAATTTGCACATCAAACTGCCATGACAGGAGAAATAAATAGGATTCATTAGGAAAAGATACCACTCTGGAATAAACAAGATAAACATTAACCACAGATTTTACCCATGTTGATTTTGACTGGAAATAAAGGTAACTCCTTTCAACTAACTTTCTATGAGTTAAGCTCATCCCTTTAGTGAGAAATGATTCTCTTGAAAAGCCTCACCCCTGAACTGTGCCTTTATTGTAATAAATGCAATTTGTGCATAGAAGCACTTCCATGGCAGCAGCTTCACAGACTCACTCCATTTACACCTCTTTGGAAAAGAAAGTGCTTCAAGCCAGGCTGGCAGCACCTCCCCTTCCCAAGCACCACAGACTTCCAGGTACAAATACAAAAAAATGCCAGGTATGAGGTTACAGTCTGGGATTTGGTCAATTTTATAGAGTTTGGGGCTTATAAGTAAAACTGGCTTTACATTACAGAATGGTGCCAACAATATCATCATTCCAACTCTGCTCTCACTGGTAACCTGCCAGCTGACACCAACACTGCCACTCCAGTGACAGTGACATTCCAGGCAGGGCTCCACTGACTGGCAGGGAGCATTTACCACCTCCACTACCTGTGGACTAATTATGAGTTTCTCCCACAAATGGAGAGTACATTTTGAAAATGAGTGATGCCAACATTATAATGTAGAAATGTATTGATATAATCTGAGCCACTGTACAGTGATACATATTTTTAATTAGTGAAAATATAGAAGTGTCAGGTGGTCAGAAAATAATACAAGCTCTATACATGAGCTCTTTAGCTTGGTCAGGTAGGTCCACGATTTGCAGTTTCACAGGGAGTGAATCACAAGGGGAAACTGGGAGAATTGTTTAAGCCTTTACTTTCAACATTTATTACTGTTTACAGCAGTTCCTTGTGACCATTTATCTCTGACATTTATAAAACACTAATCACCATGGAAATGCCTAGTATATATCCCCATCAAGAAAGACAAAGTCACTGTCTCCTTTATTGTGTCTTTTACCAGAGAATTAATATCTGTAGGTGGCTTTTCCATGCAATATTCTATTTTAATATAAACTTCTTCCAGGAGCTAAATATATTTTAAAAACCTTTAAATATGGAAAAGGACAGACTGTTAATTAACTTTCCCTAACATGCTTTTAAATCATGGGAGGGAAAAAAGAGCTGGCAATGGTCTTTCAGCAATCAAAAGGAGAAGGAATTTTCAACTAGGAAGCATAGGATAAACCACTCTGCCAAGAGACTTGAGAAAAAAAATCTTGCTCATCCAGAGAAATTTACAGCATATAAATCCATAAGCTTCTAAGGAAAACAGACACTAAATTTCAAACTTAGCTCATCTCATACTACTAAATTAAATAAAGTTTTCCAACTGAGGGAAATACAGTATCTTGACAATTCTCAAAAAAGCTTGACAAGAATAATGCAGTTTATTAAAGAAAAAAATTAATAGGTATCCAACAAAAGATTATATGATTTCTAGCTTATGTCTGGGCTGGGGATCAAATGAAAGCTCCCAGAGTGGGCTGCTGCAGAGCCAGGAATCCAGGAGTACCTAACTGCAAGGTTTATCATCCCTCAGCCACCTGGGTCTTGTTCTCAGTGCCTGTAACTCTGCCATACAGATTGTCTCGTGCCTCAAGAGAAGACATATCATAAAGGAATTCTCTAGAAGAGCAGGTAGCATTTTTCCTCATCAAATGGGACAGATATCAATCAGAATGGAACCAACCACTAAAGGCAAATGCTGACAGAGTAAGGAAGAGCTCTGCTGTGTGACTCCAGCAGTGGTGCTCTGTGCCAGGCTGACCTGCAGCACTGGGCACAGGGAGCTGGGCTGGCTTTGTCCAGGCAGAGCAGCTCATCCTGCTCCAGCTGCTGCCAGCACCAGCCACAGGCAGCAGAGAGCCCAGGGAGCCTCATTAGGAAGTTTACTTGCACCACAGAAGGGGGATCATTGTCAAGCCTTCTTTTAAAAAATATCACTTTCAGTCTTCCACTGAAGAAAAGTATTCAAATAACACTTTTATAATAAATGAAATGCTATCCATTTCTTAAGAAATTAGGTTTTCTTTCCTATTACTGAAGTTTGTAACTTTGGGTTACTAGCATTTAAGAAGGTACTCAAAAATAATTTCTATAAGGGCATATCCTCATAAAGCGCTTTCATAGACAAAGTACCTCAAAGAAAATACTTTTTTTTCTTTTTCTTCATTTTACCAAGACAAGAGGCTTAACATTGCAATCAGAGAGAAAAGCTGTCCTTATTCTCTGACAATCATAACATTAGCAAGCCAGATGTTGCTTTCACCTGCACCTAGAGCAATCTAATTCTACCTCATTTAATAAAATCACAATTGGAATTGTGGCCCAGAAAGTGCTGGGAAAATACAAAAATACAAAACAGATGTGCAAGGACAGTTATAGGTGTATGGACATAGTAAAACTCTTGATTTCATAAGTCTTGTGATCTGTAAGCTTATCATGCTATTTAAAGCCATGCATCATTCTTAATAATTTTACTCCCAAAATTCATATAAACACCGTTCACCAAAAACATATTCTTACAAAGTGTTCTGAAATTCTTTCTCTACAGTTAACAGAATGAATTTGTTTTCACCAGAGAGAACTTCAATGAAATCTTCAGAGAATTAATAGAACATGAGATTATCAACACTGAAATCATCCTTCATGGGAAATTAGTTGCATGGTAAACTGTAGTAAGGAGACAAGAGTCAAAAAAAGTAAACCTCAGGATATTCCTTGCAATATAACTCCTCAAAGATGAGGGCCTGAGGGCTGGCCCTGCATGCCTGAACAACACCCAGTGATGCCTCTCTGCTTAGTACTTAGAAAGAAAAGGAAAGTACATAGAAAGGAAGAAGTCCTCAAAATTCACCCTGCATAATGGAGAGATGCTCAACACAGCAAATACAAAGCACTGCAGAAAACTTGCAGCAATACCAAACTTTTGTCCAATTAGGAATGCTCTGAAACTGTCCACTAGCTTGATTTTATTTATAACTCTATCAAATGAGCAGATTTATGAAACATCTCCAGAGCTGGTCCACACAATGCCATCACATAGGGCAGGGCTGGGCATATTCCATGAAGCAAAAATGCAAGGCTTTTTTCAAAAGTGGGTACAAACACAGACCTTACTTTGAATCTTTTTTTCTTTTGGCACTCTTGTCACTTTGTTAACTTGAATGGCAAACTTTACTAAAAATTTGCTATTCAATCTCGTAATTTGCTCAGCATGTTTCCTGGTGCACATTCAAATGGTCCAGGGACATTGTTACAGAGTAAAGGACTCTGCATGGCAAATGCTGAGTGACTCAGATTTTTTAAAAGGAACCTGGAAAACATCCCATGCAATGCATCTGCTCATCTACCATAAAATTCTGAGGCTAAGGTTTCCTAAGTAGGAGGGAAATATGATTATGTACTTGGCATCAATATGAACTATACCACATTCATATTCTTCTGTGGAAAAACAGAGGGAGATGTGACCCTTCTGATTCTCCCACATAACTCTATAAACTACAAAATGTATGGCCTGTTCTAATAGGACAAGATTTGTAAAACTCCATGTGAGCTGTTGCTGATCCAGAGGCCATGCTGCTTGTGTCTGAAACATGGACATAAGTACATGGAATAAAAACTCATGGGAAACAGGCCTGAACAAATGGCATGCAAGAAGGAATGCAGAGTGTGGATGCAAACAGGGAATACAGGCTGCAAGCTGAAAGGAAGGTGGGGTGGGAGTTTCAAAAAAAAAAAAAAGAAGAGTCGAGGAAGGCTCACCTTTTTTTTCCAAAGTTCCATCTTTGGATTAATCACTGACAAGTCCGTGGAAGTCTGAGGTGTTTCCAGATGTTCTCATTATGGCTTTTTGTAGCAGTCCCATGAGCTTATCTTGGCACACCTTGGTAGCACATGTTTTAAGTCTGCAGGAAAACAGAGATGCACCTTCATGGACTTCTCCCAGCAAGTATGCTCCACAACTTCTTTCTGGAATATAAGGAAAGCGTTTTTACTCTCTTCAGAGAAGATGGACAAAATTTTGGGGCATGAAGGCTATTTTCTCAGGTCCTCATTAGTTAAGCACAACATTCTCCTGCATTACATTACATAAAATATTTAAATTCACTGTTATTAACCTCCTATGTCCTCTTTTTGAGGCACAAGGCAGACCAAGATGCTGTGTCCATCCTGCAAGGTGACAGTTTGTGACAAAAAGAATCTGACTGGTTTCCTCTCAGTTTACCATCCAGGGACAGCAAACAGCTCGTTTGGGATGTTCAGTGGGTGGGTACCAAAGGAAGGCTCTGTGACTGCCTGGTTCCAAAGCTTTGTGTGCTCAGGTTGAACCCTGTGCAGAAGCAAGGCAGGAAGCTTGTCCTGCCCTTGGAGAACAGAGCATCAGCCCTGCCAGCCCACAGGAATGACAGCCAGGGCAGGACACTGGGGACAGTGGGGCAACAGATTACAGCAGAAGCCACACTGGAAGTCTCCAGATAAAAAGGTGATGTCTGGCAACATCATGGATCCAATCTGAGGAGATGAGTAAAAAGGAAATTTTCTAAAAATCGGAGAGACTCTGTGAAGTTTGGTTTCATCCAGAAGCCACTAAGCCAATGGACTGAAAAGCAAAGTAGAAGGACTATCTGTTTGCCAGCCTCTGGCAGGCAGGAGTAATTTATTTTTATCTCATTTTGTGGAGGTTTTCCCTCATTCAGCAGTTCTGTTTGTGCCTTGTTGCAGAGTTAGTTTGCTTTACATTATTAATAGTGTATTTTGATTAATATAGCTTAAAAAATGGGAAGCATTTTGGTTTGCTGATTTTAAAGGAAAGAGCAGGGGCAGATTCCACCTCTGGTAGTCCCATATTCCAGCTCACATTGGTTCTGCTGATAAAACCCAGTAATTAAATACAGCAGCTGGGTCTGTGTTTCAGCTATACCATAATAACAGTGGAAGAATGGATCCAACATCTGACATGAAGCAGAAGTGTTTTAAGTCTGTCATGAAGTGAAGTACACAGAACAGGTCTTCAATTTTCCATAACCAAAAATACTGTTTGGGACCTCAGAACAGAAGCATAAATTCAGAAGCATTGAGGCAGAATAATGCATGCCCAGATAATCCCTAGTCTGTGCCAGAACCACTGGTCCAGCAGTCTTCTCTTGAGGTATGTTTTCATAGAAATAGCAATATATATTTGGGAGCCACTAATCAGCTAACAAGCCTTTCTTCCAATTCTTTTATTTGTCAGTCAGCAAACAGGACACAAGATGATGAAAGAAAATCCACTACACTGCAGGTGCAAGTCTTTTTAGAGTAATGGAATAACTAGAAGTCTCTGGCAAACTAATATTTTCTTCCTGCAATAGTCACTATCCAAAATGATGGATTATGATTTCCAAGAAACAGCAAACATTAGGGCTTAATTCCTTTAGAAGCAGCAGAAGTCTAGGGCACATGAGAGATGGCTGAATTTGAGCAGTAAGGGTCAGCCAGTCTATTAATAAAGAGTAGAATTAGGAGAAGCTTTAATGCTTCATGTATGCATATATGTGCTTACAGAGACAGGGCAGGTCGATAGGCTCAGAGGAGCCACAATGAGGAAATGAGGAATATACTGCAGATAGAATTAGTACCTATTTGTATCCTAAATGCAATATGCAGAATACTTTTATAAGAAAAGTATTATGACACAGTAATTTGGCCATGAGAGGGTAATTGACTTAAGATATTCTGATAAAGATCGATTGCTGGGGTTTGGAGTTATGACACCAACAAAGTTACAATGACATTAGCACAAAGAGAGAGACACAAATCCATTATAAAGATACAATCAAATATTCAAAAAAGCCTGGCATGCTCATTACTTATTCATGCTAATACAAGTATATTAAGAAATCTAAACAGTGTTAGCATTCAATCACTCACAAACCAAATGAGGTTTTGCATTTATCAGCCACCAGTCATCAAGAATGTAACATTAGCTGTACAAAGGTGGTAATATGACATAACTGGAGATATTTATATCAGGCTACACAGACTGAGAGATACAGTAGGATTTATTAAAGTGAGTAATGCCTTCACATTCAGCACAGCAATAAAAGAAATAGCTGTGCAGAAGTCATTTCCCCAGACAATAAGATTTACCTTCACAATCACTTAAAGAAGTTGTGCGTGCTTTCAAGGGTCTAAAACAATCTTCTCACCATTAATAAACAATTTGGAGCTTAAGTTTGCAAATATAGAACTGAGTGCTTAAATTTTTAAAACATACCCCAAAAACCAAGTGAGCAGTCAGAGTGTCTGTCTAGCTGGGGTTTAGCACTTTTTTAGCACTAGTTAAAAGAACACCAAGGTAAGTTTAGGCTCAAATGGATGTATAGGTTTAATAAAACTCCCTCCATTTTGCACTTGAATGTCAAATGGTTTCAACACCTGCTGGCCCCAACACCTTCAACTTTTCCAGTTGTCTACTTCTACACATTCCACTGCCTATTTCTACACATTGCACCAAATGCCTTTACTTTTCTCATCGAGAGCTCAACCATTAACATTTTTAGGTTGGGTGAGAAGGAAAAATCAAACTCTGATCACCAACACAGCAACATCCAGGCAATTCCAGAACTAAGCAAAAAGCTAAAGGTTGCAATATGGTGCATGACACAGCTCCTGGTGTAAGGACACAGTGCATCTGCAGGGGATGTTTACACTTGCTCTACAGCAGCACTTGAGCAAGGCATTGCTCTGCTTTGATGCTGATGACATGCCATTTATAAACTGTGACTGATAAACCTAATGCCTCTGAAATCAGATAAAACTTTGATAAATGACTTCTTAGTGAGCAGGCTGCAATAGCCACTTCTGTCCACGTTCAGCCACCCTGCTGCAATCAGCACCATTTTGTTTAATCAAAGGTTCAGACAACAACACATTTGAAAGCTATCACACCATTAAGAGATGTGGAGATACTCTTTTCCTGAAGGATACATTAAGACAGAAAACTACAAAAACTAAACTCTTTCTCTAACAGATTTTATAGCACTAGTACTTGCTAGGAAAACCCACAGAATTTAAAGATTACTTTTATTCTGATGACTTATATTTCCCATATTCTGGGGTGACAAGACTTGAGAGAGACCCTGTAGCAGAATCAAAAACATGGTAACACAGTCATTTTCTCCTTCACAGGTAAATGAAAAGATCACTGATGCTTTAACAAAAAGAACATATTATGCAACAGTGGTTTAAATACCAAAATGATAAAAGGAGCCCCAGAACTACAGCAGTGTAGGAAAATAGAATATTACAGTCAATGCAAAATAAAACTGTGCCAAGGCTGCCAAAGATGTGCCACTTCTTTTCTACAGCTTCCATAAAAAGACAATATGAATTTATAGTGATGTCAAAAAGCACAAGGTGCAGAAGATCAGGTGGAGACTGATCTGTTTATACCCTGGGCACATCAGCCTGCTCAGCAGAATAAGCTAACAATTCATAGATCCTAAACACTGTCTATTTACACCTTCCCTCTGGATTGTGTACACAGGGCACATGTGGCTGAGTGCAGAAGGATAATATTGTTCATTTGATCTTCACCCAGTGGGACCAAATTTCCAGGTCAGCATGTGATTTTTGAAACAGACAGGTAGCATTGTGTTTGTTACTTTCTGAAGCTGGTTAGCAGCCACGTGAGACAAATGATTTCAGTTTAAGCAGAAATATTATTCATACATCAGGTTTTTTTAATTTAACTCTGATCCTGAACAAGAGGGCAGAACAGAGTAACAAGGCTTCCAGAGCTGACAAAGCCAGAAGACAAATCAAAAATTAGGAAGGGGTGGGTCAGCAATTACTTACCATATAGGTCTCAATTATTTGAGGAAACCAGTTTACATCTCCAATCACAGAGCAGATACATTTTCACCACGTTTTGGAAGGAAATAGTTTGACCACCCTCAGTGAAGGAGGAGGCTGCTAAGCTAAGCAGTAGCAGTATCCAGTGGCACTAATGAAATAATCTAGTGCAGGCACTGCTTTAGTAGTGATTTTCTTACAACCAGGAGACTTAAGGAAAAGCATGTTTTTAAAGAAGCTGAAGGATAGGATAAGGATTTTAATGAATGGTGACAAAATCCCATTTTTCAGCCCTTAACATCCTCTGTGAGAAGAGAGCAGAAGGACTAACAGTGAACTGTGAAGCAGCTGGACTGTGCAGCAAAAGTCACAATTAAAATCAAAATCATGATAATCAGAGTTCCCAGGTCAGGCAAGACAATGAAGCCAAGATCTACACATCCCTTCTCTGGCTTTCTCTTCCCCTATGGTAAAATCAGCCAAGTACAGAATAAATAATGTAAAATCACTAGGTACAACTAAAATCATCCTCAAAGCTTTATCTTTGGAAATTAAACAACAAGAAGAATTATCCAGATAAAGAAGATTTGGGTTGATCTAAATGAGCAACTTTCGCCTTGTCACAACAAATGACAAATTGAAGACTTCTCCAAAATGCAGGTATGTAACTAAATCCTGCTGTGGAATGAAATAATTGGGACCAACACTAACACATGCAACATCACTCCAATCACTGTGTCCCTGCCTGGTGACCATTTATCTTTCTTTGCCCAGTTTCCACTTCATCTTGGAATGAGAACAAAATGATAGAGATAAATGTACCTAGTACAGTACACAAAATAATACACTGTTTCCTAATTTAACCCTTCACTTATTGTTTTATGCTTTTCAGTATTTCCAGAGTACTGCAAATATAAATAGTTAAGATAGTAAGTGACTAAACAGCTGGTTGAGAGTGGTAACTTTAAGCAGAAATTTCACCTTTTTCTGACATTGACCCTCAGAGAACCATTAAGACCTACCTGGAAACACTGGGACAGCCCCACCACTGATCTCCACAGATCCAGTAGATAATGATCTGACATTAGGGCTCCATGAGTTTCTGAGGGAAGAGTTCAGAGCACTGCATATCAACAAGACCTTTGGTTACTGAGCAGCTGTGTACATTAGAATTTGGCAACTGAGCCAGACATGCCTGAGCTGCTCCTAAAACTCAGTCTGACTTTTGTTTCACACTTGTCAAAGAAAGAATAGGAAAGAGTAGAAGGCAATGGAAGCAATAAAATCAACTAGAGAGCAATATTTAATACCAACTCTTTTTTTCCCCCCTAAGAAACTATAGAGTGGAATATGAGATTTCTTCTCTCCTCTTCTTCTCTTGACCTAAGATTTCAGCCTCAGCTGCTTTAGTACAGCACACATGGTCCTGGATGTACATCTAAGGGAAAGATTTTGCACAGGAAAGTGTGAGCCAGCAGTGCTGGGAGCATAAAGAGCAGAGGCAAGAACTACTGTTCTGTCTTGTTCAAGAAATCCAGGCCTGAGTCATCCTGGTAAAGGAAAGGGAGTCAGGGTCAGGATAAACTCTCCTTCAGCTTTGACTTCATTATGTGATCTCTTATAAAATTGTGATTTAACTTAAAAGTTTTTGAATTCTCCTCACATATTCAAAAGGGAGAGAAGGTAGGTGGGGATGGGACATGCTTTGTTCCAGAGCTTCATAAACCTTTGTTGTTTGGATTCATGAGACATCTCGATACTGACAGCCACGAGTCAGCACAGCTTTGCTTTGAATTCTGAAAAACTCCATAAATCATGGGAAAGCCATGATCTCCATCCAAAGAAATTTATCTTTCTTATCATTCTATCTGCTGTCTTCTGTAATCTGCAAACTTCCCTTTTAAATTTCTTCTTCTCGTCTGCATCTCTCTCATGAATCCTACCTGACACCTCTCTTTCTCAATTCTGCTTGTAAAAGGACAGTTCTCCTTCATGCAGTTGCTCTGATGACCTCCTTAGTAGTTCATATTTCAACACAAAATAAACATCTGGTTGGACTCTTACTTTCCAAATGAGTATTTCTCACCAGAATCTGTAGGCTTAATGCAACATGATCAGGAGAATAAAGTCACTAAAACTCATGTGTCAAGTACTATGCAAAGAAAATACTATTAAAAGAAAATAAAGGGATTAAAAGGCAACAGGATTTCTGAGTATTTTCTTTGCTTTTATCCTATCTCCTGACACAGTACAGAAAATTTGGGCAAACAACCCAGATTTAATATAAATCAACTCATTGAGAAGCCAGAGTGTATGACTGCAAAAGATCTGTTCTGTACAGAACTGGCTTTTCCTGGAGAGCAAAGCCAAGATGAAACTGGCAAAAGTTTAACGTGATACATTCTGTCAACTGTTAATTTGATTTCATAATTCAAAAGGGTATTTAAGCCCTTTTTAAAGGCACAGGACCATCTTAGCTGAATGTCAGGTATGGTCCATCTTGAGTTACTGAAAAGATGTCCATCAGTGCTAGTGATACTCCAAGGTGCATTCTGACTGTCCACGGCAGCTGAGAAAACTGGGAGCAATACAATATTGCTTGGTAATAGAAGCAGCACAGAGGAGCACACTAATTCAGAAACATGCTAATATTTCAACTAATGTTAATGAAATCCTGAGACAGACTAGGGAAGCTTAAGATGTAGAACTTGCATTATCCAAGTTCAAAAGAATAAAAACGAAAACGTCTGGAATTTGGGGAAGCAAATTTTCTGCCTAAAGGAATCAGCTTTTGATTAAGCAATTGACTTTTGTAGTAAATAACATTAAAATAAAGCACTTGAATTTCATCAATATTATAACATTAAAATACAAAAACCACTAACTGCCATGAACAAATGTTTGCCATTATATTTAAAGAGAATAAGGGGTGGGTTCTGTGGGAATTTGACATTTATCATTCAAGTGAGGAGAGATCCTGTGAATCTCAAATAACACAGCTAAGAGCAAGTTAAGTGCCTTTTTTTCTCTCACAGATGGAATAATGCTACATCTTCCTACAGCCCATCCTGTATTCTGTTTCAGCTGTGTCATGACATGCAGAGGTTTCAGGAGAAATGTGGAATGCAGAAAACCTGCTGTCCTCCTGAAATCCTCATAGCAGACACCCAGTGAACCTCCAGAGTGCAGTGTCACTTACTCCCAGCTGCCTCACACATCTTATGGCAAAAATGAAGGAGTTTTTCCATCCTCTGCACACAGACACACAGGCTCCCAACGTTTTATCATGCAATGCTGCCTGTCTCAAGCTTGGATTTCAATATTTTAATAAAATATGACTTAAGCACGCTCATATTTCATGAATAACTTCCAACTGAAACTATCCTATAGTTGTCAAAATAAGTAAAAAGTAACCTTACTTAGTAATACAATAAACATTTCTCTAGAGGTCTGCTGGTTTTTAATTTACAAAGTTATTCAGCCTCTAGGTAATCCAGCTGAATGCACGTACCTTGTACCCTTTAAGACAATTTAACTCACAAACCATAGTACACCCATGATTTCAGCCTCTAAAAATGCTTTTACACCTACTTACAGCAAGTGTTTTGCTTCTGCTATACAAGATTGCAAACGAATAAAAGTATCTCCTACTACAAGCGATGAAATAAGACAAGTATTATTTAAATTTCCCTTCACACTTCCTAACTATAAAAACATAGGATTGATCCAAATTGTTCTGAGTCTTGTAACTGCGTGGTTTCTAGCTCAGTAGTCATTTTTTTCTTTGACAGTTTTCATTCGTACCATCACACACCCTGAGCTCAACCTTGTATCAAAACTCATACAGGGGATTATCAGGGATATTTTAATTAAGAAGCACCATTTTCATGACTGTCCTTTGACAGAAACTTCTTCCCCTTGATTCCTGGAGGCATATAAAAATTCCTTCATACCACATATATGCAATGATGAACTAAAAGTTTAAATAAACAGAAAATCAGATGGTTGCTCAGGGATTAACTACGTTTGCTTCTTGGGCTTATTCATTCTCAGGTCTGACCATATCCAAGAGAGTCACTGCAAAGGAGCAGTGTTGTGAAAACAAAGGCATGACACAAGACTGGCAGAAAAGTCAGGTTCTGGAGTCAATAGAGCTATTTAAAAGACTCCTGTATCAAGATTGACTAGAAATCAGTGGCTTTTATGTGGTTCTACCAGTGTGTTAGAGCTATCACTGAAAACAGAAACTAAAGGCAAAGGCAACTGAAAAAGAGAAGGGGGTTTTAATAGCCTAAGGAAAATAATATCCTCTTCCACTTTGCTTTGAATTATTGCCTCATTTGGAAATTAATTTTCACAAGTTTAGAAAGAAACGCCATTGTCATAATGGAAAAGCACATCCATCCACTGGAAGCACCAGGCCCTTTTTCCTCCATGGAACACTCAGGAGAGAGCCACTCCTGACTAGAGCAAACCTGCTGAACACACAGACAGATCTATTTGTCAGTCAAAAGATTTTAAAAGAGATAATTAGAAGAAAGAGAGAAGATGAAGCTATACAAAGACCTCTGACAAGTTCTAGTCCCAGCTAAAGAATAAAGGTACAAAAAGCATTCTAAAGTCAAAGCATTCTAAAGTGACCCTTTCTGAATGTATTCAAAATATTTATTTCTTTTAAAATACTGGCTTTCAACTTTCCTTTTTTTTTAAATAATTCAACCAATTAGGAAGGCTTTTTAATAAAAATCTATGTATTTGCCAAAAAAACTGAGGTAGTATCAAAGACATAAACACTGGATACCTCAGTAATATCTCAACTAGTACAACTTCCTGCAAATCATTAATCAACTAAGTTGGCACAATTAGTTGGTCTGCTATTCAACTTAATCTGTAAAGAGTTTCTTATTTAATGGTAAAAATCAGATTAGAATTGAAACCAATACTTTTTATTTATAGAAAATCCAAGGTACAAACTTTTAACAGGTTTATTTAAAAAACAATTTAATAGCTAAATGATCTATGTTTTACCTGAACATGCATTCTCATTAAAAGCAAAGTAAATATCTCTGAATACAGACACATTCTATGCCATTCTCTTTATTAATTAATTTCCCAGGTATCTCAGCATGATCTGAATAAATTATGCTGACAATACAACAATATAAATGATAAATCAACAGCACAATTTTAGTGATATATAGCATGAAAAGTAAATAATAACCAGCGCTGCTAATTGGCTCACTACCTGGCAACAAATCAGTGAGCAAGCAACTCTGCTGGTAATGCTTCAGCTGTGCACCACCCTAATCATTAAGCATTTCTACCTATTCTCAGTTTTTCTACTGTTTTTTATACAAAACTGTACTATAGCATAAAAATCATGCCAGAAACTCTTGTTGAAAAAGTTAAAAAAAAAAACAAACTTGCACACTGACAACATCTGAATGTTTTGAACCCACTCCCACTACATTGTGTGGCACAAGCATTCATCAAATCAGATTGTGTTTTACTTGAAAAGCTAAAATAGGACATTTAGAGACTGAAGTTATCTGCCAGAAGAGTCTGTAGTCTTTACTTTGGGACTTCATTTATTGTCCCAAGACAAAAGATGAATATGTAAGTGTAAATCCTACTTTCCATTAAAGGCTAAAGATTCCCTGAGCTCTGATGGGGAGAAGAGAATCCTCCTTCAGCACAAGACTTCCACAGAGCTGCTGAGCTCTGGAGAGCAGGAGGGCAGAGCCAGCCTGTGACACTCTGGGACTCTGAGCAGCCTGTCCCCCTCCCCTAAACTGCACCCCCATGACAGCCCCAGGCCTTGGAGGGAGAAGTTACACAAATTACATGAGTGTGTGACTTAATTCAGCATCCCACCCCATTGCCTGTAGCTAACAGGTTCCAGGATTTGTGAAAAAATAAACAACAAAATCATCACTATCCCAATGGGAGACAGAAAATTTTGTCAAGAGGATGAGTATTGGCTTGGGCTTTCCTACTTTATTTCACTGCATCTCTGATAACTGCCTTACAAACATGGATGTCCAGGTTTATTTTGTTTTCTAATCCTGCCACACTTTTCACTCCAAAGACTTCCTTCAGCTCTAAATCCTACCCTGCATATCATCAAAACCCCCTCCTTATCAATTTTCAATTTGTTGGCACACTTCTCTGTTTGCAGTATGGGACAAAGCCAAGAACAAAATCAGATTTACCTTGTGTAAATCATTCCTTTCCTACCAAACCTTACTTATCTTCTCATTCACTTAACATAAGCTCCCCCATTTTCACTCTTTGCACGTGAAATTGTCTATGCTTCTAGACACTTTTTATGACTATTGCTTTACTCCTTCTGTTTATGATGTATATTTTCAAGCAGAAAGGTATGAATTCAGCAGTGTATTCAAGGCAAGAGGATATCACTGATAGGTATCATAATATTTGCAATATTTTCCAACCCATTCTTTATTCACCCAAGCATTTGCTGGCTGCTCAGACCACCGCTGTGAGCTGAGCAGCCTTTTCTATTGAGCTGTCTGCAGTAATGATGATCATGGGGAAACTCTATCCCCACTGAAAGAAAAGGCAAAACTCCCAGAGACTTCAGTAGGGTCTGATTTTCACTGAGGCTCTTTCTATCAAGTCATTGTAGCTAATTTAGGATTCAATCAATGGTTATGAATACTGCAAATAATTCTACAAAATATACTTTGGAGGAAATTTGTCAAAACTGAGTATATTTGGATTTCTGCTCCCTAATTGCCTAAATCAGTTAGATCTCCAGAATTCTTCAGACGCTGCTATGGACTTGACTAAGCAAAACTTTTTGTCATGTATATTTTTTGCCTTTTATTTTGCATTCTGTACACACCTTCACTTGAGTCTTTACAACGCAAATAAATCCAATAAATATACTGATTACATCAGTGTTAATCCTGAGTCTCTGGGAGCCCTGTTAACTTGTACCTGTGCTGAACACTGGCCAGTTCTCCATTCTCTCCTGTTTGTCCAAGGGTCCAAATGCATTTAATTTAGTTGTTTTTTCTTCTGTAACTGCCCTTTCCTCAGCAAATACAAATACTTCTAGTAGCCTGAGAGGTATCATTTACGATTTCCCCATTCCTACTATATATTCCCTCTTAAAAGTATTTTTAAATTGTTATTATTGTTGCTAGCATTTTAAATCCAGTCATCATCTCCTCCCATTTCTGCTGAACCTAAATTCACAAACTGACAAAGATTTTCTGTTCCAGAAATGGAACAGACAACAAAAGCTAAACTGACAGCTAGAAAACTGGAAGTTGCATTCCTCACTGCATATCTACATGTGCATAGCTACAATTTACAATGCTGCTCTATGGCTCAGTCCCATACAGTGCATTGCAGTTAATTTGAAAATACCATGCATTTGCAGAAGTCTCTACCATCTGCTGCTTATCCAACCATCAGTTTCAGAATTAAGCAATGTAGGCAAAGGAGCAGAACACAATCTCTGTTCCAAACCCTCAATAACATTGCAACCTTTGGTAGTATTACCAACACCACTTCTTGATGGACCTTGGTGAAGGTTTACACTGAGACAGCCCCACTAGTGTGGGCCTCATTCAGGCCATTAATTTTGGATGGTTCTGCACAGTATCACATCAAAAGTACCAGCTTGGTAGCAAATAATCTGGGATTTTCCTCGTGCACTGCAGTACACCAGGCAGGAAATCTGCATGTTGATGTGTGCCTAAGTACACAGGGAGCTGTGAGCCCTTAGGGGAACTAGTTCAGTTATTCAGTATGGATCTTCCTTAGCCCTACCATCCTATGGGGGCTCTTCATTTCTTGAGTCTTCAATTTAAAAAATCCACTGAAATTAACAAATCAGCAATTAATAAGGAATTAATACAGTTCAGGCATGTTTAAAGTTAAAGAAGCATTTAAGTGTTTTACTAAACAGGAGTTTAAGACAATATATACTACTTTATTTCCTCTGGGTCATGCTTTTGGTTTCAGATTGCTGAGGTGGCACTGGTACCCAAACTCAAACTCTGACCAGCCACAAATTCAGGGTGAAACAGATCTTTGGTATTGAAAATATCCTTTGTTGTGACAGTAACTCAGTAAGACAGCTGGGTCCCTGGCAGTGATAAGATCCTATCCAGTGAGGCAGCAATAATAGAGATATTGTGAAACATGATGCAATTATTTTCTTTAAAAAAAAAAAAAGTTCTAAGCAAGAAAACAAACAAACAAAAAAAAAATGCACAAAAAACACCCAGAGAAGTATAAAATTGTTTCTTCATTCATCTAATACCTAATATTCTGTGGATGTGCTATCATAATTTCTCTATAAAACACCAAATACAGATGCAGTGCTATTTCTTTCACTTCCTTTTCCAGATGAGAATGAAATATGTATTTGAGGCCAGAGGGAAGTTGTGTCACTGTGAGTAGGGGAATGCAGAAGCAGCTGTTGCCTTCTCCTTTGCAGAGTGGTGAAGTTCTCACACACCTCTGCTGTCCCAGGGACATCTCCTTGCTTGAAAACATGCAAATATTCAGGGATGCACGCCATACCTAGAAGCATATATGTTCTATGATTTCAATGACAACAGGCTTAATCTTGCTTAAAATTTTTAATTGAAGTTAAAATGTTTTTGCATTTGGCATATGCTGGCAGCAAATAAAATGATCCTGACGAATGGTATAAAACTATAAATTATGTTTTGCTCACTCTATTCTTACTACATTGCTTGCGTGGTTAAAAATTAACTCTATAATCTTATTTAAAACAATACATGTGTCATTTCAGACATTCCTAAAAAGGATGCTTAGTAATAATAAATAGGTGTGCTTGTCAAGAGAAATTTGCTAACAAAGTGAATTCAAGCATCTTAAACAGATAAAAGAAAGCAACTACAAATTACGACAGGATAATATTTTGTTTTAGTTTTTTAAAGATTCTCCTGTTTTTATTCATTGATGAATTTTAGATATGCAGATAAAGACAATAAATGTTTTATGACTATTATGAGTATTCCAGAATCCCCAGACAACCCTAAATATTCCAATGTCTGGGAAAAGATTCCATCATACCATCTCATTGTAAATACTGATAATATTGATAAGGATAACTTGAATGATTTTAAAGCAAAACTATCATAGTTATTCTTAACACAGTTAAGCACACCTCAGCATTTACTTTGAGGCTNGCAAAAACACCATCCTCTGATTCCCATCCCCAGGTGCCACAGAAACAAACAGGACTTGGGAAGTCAAATTTGTAGCACATCTGCATTTTTCATGCAT